>JAFFST010052412.1:58461-68461 GCA_022414735.1 Noturus placidus
TAAACACCTTCATTTACAAATTGCATTTTGTGTTTACTTGTGTTGTCCTTGACTATTGTTTAAATTGGTTTGATGTTCCGAAACACTTAAGTGTGACAAACATGCAAAGGAACAGGAAATGAGGAAGGGGGCAAACACTTTTTCACACCACTGTAGTTTCTTTAACAGGTTTATTGCTAGATGATCCTCATCGTATAGGTGGACATGGAGAACATGTTCTACAGACACAATCTGTAGAATTCAGGCAAAATTTTATTAGGATCATCTAGTAGCACTGAGCTCCCTGGGATAGGCTCCAGGTTCCCCCGTGACCCTGAAAAGTAGTAAGCGGTTGAAGATGGATGGATGGATGGATGGATAGTAGCACTGAAATTACAAACAGCGTCCCAACTAGTCAACGACCTCACATCAGTGTGGTAGTGCACCAGTCTATCCAACCCCTAGTGTGCTCTGTACCCTTGTTGAGTGCATATTCCTGATGCACTTAAAACATTTTCAGGCTCTCAGGCATGTGAAATGTATTCCATTTAGTCAGAGTGACACGGAAATCTTTCCTCTTTGGAGTTAGAACCACTAAAACGCATATTTCTCCGTAGGAAGCCATGACAGAGAGACGACGGACATATGGAGAAAGAGAGATGGACACACTGAAAAAGATATTAGCTGACAAAAAAATGGAAAGCAGGAGGAATGTAAAATTAGCATAATGTGAAGAAGCGGAATAGAATAGAACGTTGAAGACACGCTAATGAAAGAGAGAAAGAGTGAGAGAGAGAGAGAGAGAGAGAGAGAGAGAGAGAGAGAGAGAGAGAGAAAGCTACATCAATACAAAGGCACAGAAAAAAAACAACAGGGGAACTCTCTGGTGTGAGAAACGATCTTGGAGCATTATCAGGATCTGGAACGACAGCAGTTGTGCCATTACTAGGCCAATCTAGGCATGTCCTCGGGCAGCAGCCAGCACATGACTGCAAATTAGCATAGCAATCTGTCCACATGTTACTCTTGATAATCATTTACGTTAGCCGCAAGTGCTAACATTTCTGGCTGAGATTATAAAATATCCATGGAAAGGCTGTTTACCATTGTTGCCGTCATTGTTGCGAATTTGCCGCAATGCTTTATTTTTTCAGAACTGGGAATATGTTTTTTTTTTTTGCTTTTTTTCCTCTCGATTTTTCACTCAGAGGAAGAAAGGGTGATGAAATCTCCAGAGGCATGAGCTCTCTCTTAACAAGTACTTCTTATCGGGCCCGATTTAATAGTCTGCCTTTCGGCTCTGCATAGTCACATTCATCTAGTGTTCAGAGTTGTGACCAAAATCACATTTTCATGCTAATGTAGTTAATAACCAGTTAACCCCAGTGGCATTCAATTACTATTTTGCAAATTACACTGTGCTAACTATGGGCTACTACCTTCCTTTACTTTTTCTGTGGAAAATGCAGACAGAGTGGATTCCTTTAATACATATGTTCTGCTTCTAACTTGTTGATATGGGCTGCATTTACAGTATCTCACAAAAGTGAGTACACCCCTCGCATGTTTGTAAATATTTGATTATATCTTTTCATGTGATAACACTGAAGAAATGCCACTTTGATACAATGTAAAGTAGTGAGTGTACAGCTTGTGTAACAGTGTAAATTTCCAGTCCCCTCAAAATAACTCAACACACAGACATTAATGTCTAAACCACTGGCAACAAAAGTGAGTACACCCCTAATTGAAAATGTCCAAATTGGGCCCAAAGTGTCAATATTTTGTGAGGCCACCATTATTTTCCAGCACTGCCTTAAACCTCTTGAGCATGGAGTTCACCAGAGCTTCACAGTTTGCCACTGGAGTCCTCTTTCACTCCTCCATGATGACATCACAGAGCTGGTGGATGTTAGAGACCTGGTGCTCCTCAACCTTCCATTTGAGGATGCCCCACAGATGCTCAATAGAGTTTAGGTCTAGAGACATGCTTGGCCAGTCCATCACCTTCACCATCAGCTTCTTTACCAAGGCAGTGGTTATCTTGGAGGTGTGTTTGGTGTCGTTATCATGACGGAATACTGCATAATGATCATGCTCTGCTTCAGTATGTCAAAGTACATGTTGGCATCAATGAACTGTAGCTCCCCAGTGCCAGCAGCACTCATGCAGCCCCAGACCTTGACACTCCCAGCACCAGGCATGACTGTAGGCAAGACACACTTGTCTTTGTACTCCTCACCATCTGAACCAAATAAGATTATCTTGGTCTCATCAGACCACAGGACATGGTTCCATTAATCCATGTCCTTAGTCTGCTTGTCTTCAGCAAACTGTTTGTGGGCTTTCTTGTGCATCATCTTTAGAAGAGGCTTCCTTCTGGGACGAGAGCCATGCAGACCAATTTGATGCAGTTTGCGGCGTATGGTCTGAGCACTGACAGGCTGACCCCCCAACCCTTGAACCTCTGCTGCAATTCTGGTAGCACTCATATGTCTATTTCCCAAACACAACATCTGGATTTGAAGCTGAGCACATGCACTCAACTTCTTTGGTTGACCTTGGCAAGGCCTGTTCTGAGTGGAACCTGTCCTGTTAAACCGCTTTTTGGTCTTGGCCACCGAGCTGCAGCTCAGTGTCAGGGTCTTGGCAATCTTCTTATAGCCTAGGCCATCTTTATTTAATGCAACAATTCTTTTTTCAGATCCTCAGAGAGTTCTTTGCCATGAGGTGCCATGTTGAACTTCCAGTGACCAGTATGAGGGAGTGTGAGAGCGATGACACCAAATTTAACACACCTGCTCCCCATTCACACCTGAGACCTTGTAACACTAACAACTCACATGACACCGGGGAGGGAAAATGGCTAATTAGGCCCAATTTGGACATTTTCACCTAGGGGTGTACTCACTTTTGTTGCCAGCGGTTTAGACATCAATGGCTGTGTTGAGTTATTTTGAGGGGACAGCAAATTTACACTGTTACAGAAGCTGTTCACTCACTACTTTACATTGTATCAAAGTGTCATTTCTTCAGTGTTGTCACATGAAAATTTATAATCAAAAATTTACAAACATGTGAAGGGTGTACTCACTTTCATGAGATACTGTAGGTGCATCATTATGGCACTGTTAAGTGTTGAAGTGATTGTGATAATTATGTAAACATCAATATAATGGTTAGATACTGGACTCCTGTGGGATTTATTTTAGTGCTTACCATCTTCTTGCTCATATCACTATATTAGCTTGTTTTTTCTTTCATTTTTATATTGTCTCTTGTTTTTTATGTTACATAATATTACAAATACTATTTCCTTCTTCAGTCAATTTTCGATCCTTGATTTGGTTCCGGTCGTAAAGGTGAATTAAAGGGGTCAAATGTTCCTTCGCCTGATATATCTTTTGACATATAAAAGGTCATTATAACATTAAAACGTCCTGCAAGTGTCGTAGCTTAATACGTCCTCCTCTGTACAAGGTGATTTCACAGAGGCAAAAGTTTTTGTTTATGACTGCATCTACAGCAAGCCATCGACACCTACTTTTACATTATCACAGTCCTTGCCCACTGGGGCTCGGTCGCTGAAAACAGTTCCACACATAGAGTGACCAGACGTCCCGCTTTGTTACGTAATGCACAGAATTTTTAGTCCTTTGAACCGCACCATGCAACTTAAGATGATGTCCAACATTTTGATTGAAAATAAGGAGCAGTTTGTGAATGGAGGGCGGAGCCAGAGAAGGTGAATTGTAAGGATTGTTAATCTTTGGGGACTTATACAAATGAATGTTCTGTGTTTGAATGAGCCGAGGTGAGAA
The DNA here is from genome assembly GCA_022414735.1 of Noturus placidus. NCBI lineage: Eukaryota > Metazoa > Chordata > Actinopteri > Siluriformes > Ictaluridae > Noturus > Noturus placidus. Next base: position 62,262 of record JAFFST010052412.1, read on the forward strand.
TAAAAACAAGAGGGATGGGCTCCTCAAAAGACAAAGAGAGCCAACCAGCCTAGAACCATGTGTGTGTGTATGTCTATAAAATAAAGCCACTGAAAAGTGAAAGATAAAGAATATAGTGCCTTTTGAGTTGTTCCAAGCATGTCTCCAGCTTCTTCATTCCCTACCCGCAATCTGGGAAAGTGTTACACTAAAGGTTTTAGTTATTTTTTCTCATGTTTCTATGATAATATTTCAGTAAATTATAAACTGAAACAGACGAAAAACATCAGTTGCATCGCTGAAAAAGCAAATCGTCCCCAGGGGGCGTTGGCCAAATCGGACATTCGTCCAACTGAAACCTGTCATCAAAGGAGCATGCCGTCACTGCAGAACAAAAAAGGCATCTTCCAATTGTTGGGCGTTTTCAAACCGGGATAGATGTTTTTCAACCTGATTTGTTAAAATAACCCAAACCCTAACCATAGTTGATTGGATGGAACAATGTCTATCCGGTCCGATGCTCACTGACTGGGAAACGCCCATTTAGGTTCCGCATAGACCTATACCAGCATCAAAGCGCTGTCAACTTTCACTCAAACTGGACACATGTCAGGTCAGTCCAAAGAAATCCTTTTTTTTTCCACTTAATTTTTTCATGCAGTAATGTTTCTCTTTGTTGCATTGTTTGATACAAGAGACATACATATAAATGAATATAAGTGGTGAGAGTGCACATGCTTCTTATTCATTTAGATAGACATCAAAATGGTAGGCATTTATGTGCCGGAAATATGTCCCACATTGTCCCATACAAATATACTACGTGGCCCACATTTGGTCTGGTTGCATTTGGTCACCATATCTGCATGTGTCATGGCAGAAGGCTTTGATAATTATTTCATAGGCAAAGATGTTAGCCAATCATAGCACTGGGTAATTACATTGAAATCTTAAAGGTAAAGAACACAAAAACTGATTGTTTTAGTCAGAGGGTCAGAGACAGGGTGGGAAAACGTCATAAATTACAACATTTTGAATGTTTTTTTTTTTTTTGCAAAAATAATTACACAACGGGGAAGATAAAAAAAAAAAAAAAAAAAAAAAGCAGCTGCGCAATCTGACACACAATACGAGGAACGTTCCCATACGGCTCTAAATGCTAGTGGTGCCTTGTATGTCACAATCAAAATAATTGATGGAATGCATGGAATTCTTTCCTATCTTCTCTAGCTCAATAAAATGTATACATTTAATAAAACATTCAAAATTCAAACCTACAATCAGCCTCACCATACACACCCAACCATTTGCTGTAATGTGATAAAAGCTATAACAGGGAAAAGACTGCCCGAGCCATTTTGTTTTTAGCATCTTTTTCAATGAAAGAAAACCTTGTGCTATTAAGCTAATCTCACTTCCATTAGCAAGCTGCTTCCTGCTTCCAGTCTTTCTTTTAAAATTGCCGCCACTCAGCACATCAGTGAAGGATAACATGACAGAATCATAACTCCAGTCATCAGTTAACTTGGGTAAGCGTTGCATGAAAATAAAAGCCTCGGATTCATCAACATGGTTTGCTTGATGCTAAATCTCAACTAAAATTCTCACATTTCTGCTTTTTCTTTTTTTTACCCCAGTCGATTTATTATTAACGATAGTATGGTTTATAACTTCCTCTGAAACATCATCTCTGTAATGTAGGAGTCTGCACTACATGGTTGTTGGCTCCACAAACTGGAATGATGTTATTTAGTGGGCGGGAAGACAGCTGGAATATGGGAACATCTGTTCAATTTAACACCTCTTCCCCTCCTCTTGGTACAATCAGCGCCTTTCCTGCTGACTCAGGATTGTTTCCTCCCACTTGAGACTTCGCTGCGCTTATTGTAACGGAACAAATGCAAACTGATGTGGAGTGCACGGCGAGGGCAAGTTCTACTTAACTGCCTTGACTGACAGAAATTGGACTTGTTTGGACCTCAGAAGAGCTGCTAGCATGAATATGACCTCCAGACACATTTCTTTAGCTGTTGTGGGCACAGGAGGGGTACCAAGACGAGTTTATCTCTCAGTACCTCAGGGGCACATTAGCACTAGATAGCTTAACTGATGCGAACTTACATTAATGCTAAAATAATGATACAGAAATGCTTTCAAACAGTGCGGTCATGAGGAACTTGCTCTAATAAACTTGAGAAGCTCCAAGACACATTACATTTTACTTCCTGTCAGCTGGAAAGCAGCTGGATATATTTGTCAAAGGATATATTTGTTTGTTAGCAAGTGAAAGCTAGCTACCCATTCCCATGTTTATGTTGCTCAGGAACTGAAAAAAAAGTGATTATAACACTACATGGCAAGCTAATTAGCTAGTTAAGTGCATAATAAAGATTGTAGTCAATGAATTTCCGATTATTATCCTTTTTAATGTTAATCAATTCATGCTTGTTAAAAAAACAAACAAACAAACAAACAAACAAACAAACAAACAAACAAACAAACAAAAAAAAAACAAATTGCAAGTTGTTAGCAAAGACTGTGAGATCTGGTGTTCTGTCCCAGCATTGCTTGTATAAAAGCTATTCAAATCTGGCTAGTCATCTTATTTTCTCTAGATATGTTTAACCTCGACATGACCGAATATTTTGAAAGTTTGAAAGTTACATAACTGCTTTCTGCTCAACTTTATTTCTGTCAGTGTTTTCAGACTCCTGTCGCAAAATAAAATAATTACTCTCAGTGGTGCATGATAAATAATCTGTGTATAGTAATATATATATATATATATATATATATATATATATATATATATATATATATATATATATATACACTCACACTAAAATATACTATTAATAATATACAATAAATAATCTGTCAGAATATTGTCTATTCAAGATACTTTCACTTGCTAAGACATATTTCTTCCATTCTAGTTTAAGAGACTTACATTTACACAAGCCAAGGAACATGCACAAAAATCCTGTTTCCTGCTGAAATTCACTTTGTGCTAAAATATAGCAGGTCCCTGGAGAACGCACTAAATGCCGCCAACCTTCTCAGTTTCACACTCTGGAGATAAACAAAATCTTCATGTAAACAAAATCTACCTGTTCTTTGTGCCGTAGTTAAAAAGCACTTCGTTACATACCTGTTTTTATTTACTCAGTGCGCAGGGCCTGAAGATGCACTGCACTCGAACGAGCCTCCATTACTACTTTCAATTATTTACAGTACACCAAGCTTACCATAAGTACATTACTACAGAAAAACTCCATCCCTAGAGTGCTTTAATAAACAATACACTTTCCACATCTCTGCCTTGAGAGTAGTTGCATACTTGGAGTTTAACTCATGGTATTGCAAGTGTTACAATGGTTAAAGCTTGTCCTTCAGACTGTTGAAACACTTTTTTTACAGGAGAGTACATCCAATTAACCAAAAGTATTGTCATTCTTGTATTAATCTGATAAGCAAAGTAAATTAAAAGTGTGATGTAATAGCCTACATCCATTGCATACAGTACAATTTCATGACCTAAATTTAGTGCCTCACGGTGACATTAAGTTGTGCGCAGGAGTAAAATTGGCATGCAAAATAAAAATAATAGGATGTGCTGGCTGAAGTTTGCATTCAGCTGAATAATGAGTGTGGAAGCCATAATGTAAAACTAAACAAACTTTGCAGTGATTTGTAGGATAACTATGACGAGGACTAAAGGGAAGTGCTTGGGCAGCTTCTTCTAGCTATGCATGTACATGACTCTGAATATGAAAATGTTTCTTCTATGTAAATATTAATATAATTTTTTAATTGAAATCACAGACTCTACATACTTACTTTAGTGCTTCCCTCCCCGCGAGTTCAGCAGCTCTATATTGTTTGATGAGTGTTCACTTTGAAATATGTGCCATCTTCATATGCTTGGGGGAACCATATGTTAGCACTCATTAGCCCAAACTTTTAGCTCTCCTGAGTCACAGCAGTAGTGGATTGGAATCAATCACAACACAATGTGGAGTCAATTCGGGTAAAATCCAAAGAAAGTCCCCATCACTGATCATTATAATGTATTGAATGTATGAATTATTTCCATTGCAGAAATTTCTGAACATATCTGATCATAAGCACCACACTTATTGTTCAAACTATTGAATGCCCATCCTCAGAGTCAGCATCAGAGCAAATCTGCCGTAAGGTTATTCAGCCTCCCACATCAGTAATGTAAAACTGTTAAGAGACAAGTTTTCTGGACAAACAACACACAAACATGTCAACACCTCTCCATATCTAGAAATATGCACTCCTTTTCCCTCTCTCTCTCTCACACACACACACACACACACACACACACACACAAGCTGTAACCAGGCTACTAACCACTCACATCGATGCAATACTACATCATATTTACGGACACTTCTCTATCATTACTATTTCAAAATGTTTGAATATCCGGCGGAAAGAGTGGTCTTTCCATCCTAGTTTGAGCAAAAATTATTACAAAACATCAATGAATCAAATCATAATGAAGGCTAATCATGATGAGCGCATACATGATTCTGTTGTCTTTCTAATACATTCTGAATTAATCAGCTGCAGTGCATGTTGGTGACATGTAGAAGTGCTGTAAATTGATTTTTTGTCATACTAGCAATTGTTCAGGCACAAACTTATGTCATCAGTCACTCTTAAGAAGTCAGTAATGTATTGATATCAAGTTCAGCAAGCACCAATAAAGCCTGAAAGCCTAATGTGAAGAGGACATCTGCAAGGGTCACTTGAAAAGAAAACTAAGCTATCATACATTCTATGGTTATATATGAATATCATAGAGTGTTCTCTGAAACTACTGGAACAGCAAGGCCATTTCAATTCTTTTTCTTCTTTTTTTTGCGGCAGACTGAAGACTTCTGGGTTTGAAATCAAAAGATTGATATGAATTTCATCTTTTATTTCCTGGTATTTATATGTAGACATGTTAAATGACATAAAACATAGCACATTTTGCATCAGACCACCTAATTTGTAGGTGAGCAAAAATAGTGGAACATGTGATTGACAGGTGTTTCTTGTTACCCAAAAGTGTCGTGTTAGATCAATTGTTTAAACAATATATAGCTCTGAAAACCTATTTTTGGTTTTAGCCTTCAGTTTCACCTGTGAAGACTGCATTTGTTGTTTAAAAGGTTAAGCCAGCATGAAGATCAGAGAGCTGTCTATGGGGAAAAAAAAAATCAAGCCAAATGAAGTTGAGAAAAGAGGTCAAATCAATCAGAGGCATTGTACAAACCTTGGCCAAGGAAATCAGCTGAAGACAGAAACTTTTTGAGAGCTGTGAAGAAAAAACCCAACAACAACAGTCAGTGACATCACCAACAACCTCCATCAGCAGTAGGAATCAGAAAGTCAGATTGGAATTCACAAAGAAATACAGAGACAAGCCACAAAAGTTCTGGAACCCAGATTAACCTTTATCAAAGTGATGGGCAGCCACAGTGTGGAGAAAGAAATGATCTGCTCATGATCCAAAACATGCAAGCTCATCTGTGAAACATGGTGGAGGTAGTGTCATGGATTGAGCTTGCACGGCTGCTTCTGGAACAGGCTCACTATGCTGTTGATGATATAAGTCATGATGTAGAAGCTAAATGAATTCAGAAGTTTACAGGAACATTTTCTCTGACAATTTACAATGAAATGCATCTGGATTAATCATGTAGAACTTCATCATACAGCAAGACTGTGATCCAAAACACACTGTCAACTTCATCAGAGAGGGAAAAGTGGAAGGTTTTAGACTGGCCGAGTCAATCACAAGACCATAACCCAGTTGAGCAGCATTTCACCTCCTGAAGAGGAGAATGAAGGGAGAACACCTCTGGAAAACAAACAACAACTTAAAAGAGGCTATGGTACAATCCTGGAAAAGCAACAGAAAAAAGAAACCAACAGTTTGGTGGTGTCGGTGACTCGCAGGCTTGACACAGTTACTGCAGCCAAATGTTAAGTGTTATTTACTTTAATTTATTTCAAGACTGATACGTTCCTATACTTTTGCATGGATAAAATTTGGTGGTGTGATACGAAAGGTTCTGTGTTTTATATTGTTTAACACATCTAGATGTAAATATCAGGATTTGATAAACTGAGAAAATATCTGCAATGTTTCATAAACCTTTCAGGGTATAGGGAGTTTAATTTTTAGGTCAACTAACAAT
>JAFFST010052412.1:76426-103421 GCA_022414735.1 Noturus placidus
CCTTGTTCTTCATGATGCTCTCTGTGCTTTAAACGGACCTCTGAGTCTATCACAGTGCAGGTGCATTTATACGGAGACTTGATTACACACAGGTGGATTCTATTTATGAACATTAGACATTTAGGTCAACATTGGATCATTCAGAGATCCTCATTGAACGTCAGGAAAGAGTTTGCTGCACTGAAAGTAAAGGGGCTGAATAATTTTGCACGCCCAATTTTTCAGTTTTTTATTTGATGAAAAAGTTTGAAATATCCAATAAATTTGGTTCCACTTCATGATTGTGTCCCACCTGTTGTTGATTCTTCACAAAAAATTACAGTTTTATATCTTTATGTTTGAGGCCTGAAACGTTGCAAAAGGTCGAACAGTTCAAGGGGGCCGAATACTTTCGCAAGGCACTGTATCATTTCCACATACTGTTCACCTCATAACCTCATCATCTTCACTGTCTACTAGAAATATGACTGCTTTAGAATAGTTTATTTCAAAACTGAACTTTCTAAAGCCTTAAAAGAATGAGGCTTAGGACAAGAATAAAACTCTGGCACAAGGCCCTAAGGGATAATGATATATACACAAACTGGCACTTTATAGCACCTATAAAGCACTATATTGAGCTGTACCCATTGTGTATTCACACTGCTATATCCTTACATGTTGCTTTTTTTGACAGGTGATAATGGTTCAGCCTTTCACTCAAGTTATTTTGCTTATACTTGTCTGGGTTATGTGCACATTACTTTTCAGATATTATAAAATGGAAGGTCCTGAAAGGTTTTTATTTAATCTTAGTGCTTATTGAGATAAGACTAGAAAGGTACCTGCAAGTACCATGGAAAAATACATGGAAAGCAGTGGTCACCAACACTGTTCCTGGAGAGCTTCCTTCCTGCAGTGTTGATCGCCATCCAAAATCTAACACACCTGTTTTAGTTGATCAAGAACTTTTTAAGTTTGGGCGGCTGCGGCTCAGGTGATAAACCAGGTTGCCCATTAATCTTAGGGTTGGAGGTTCAATTCCCGGTTCATATGAAGCGTCAAAGCGTCACATGAAGTGTTCATTGGGCAAGACACTAAACCCCAAATTGCTCCAAGTGGCAAGCTCACACATTACATAGCAGCTCTGCCATCATTGCGCTGTGTGTGTGTGTGTGTGTGTGTGAGAATGCTTTGTAGAACTGCTAAGGTTAAAAAAAAGCACTGTATAAGCGCTGACCATGCTGCCCTGCTGTCTAACATCACAGCAGGTCGTGCACACACACACACAAACACACACTCTCTCCCTCTTTCTCTCTCTCTATCATGTTTCCTCTTCTTAATCACCGCTGTAGAATGTCCTCTAAATATCTTTAATGATGGTACATCTCCATGCCTCTCAAAGTGCTACAACGTGTGTGTGTGTCTGCGTGTGCTAAAGATCTGCTCTTCATGCATGAGAACTGACGCCATAGATACTTCTAAAGCCAGGACTCACCCAGGACTGCTTTAATCACGTTTCTCTCTTTTTTCTCTTGCATTCCAAGCACTGTTTTCCTCTTTCTTTCATCTCAATATGTTGTGTTTTACATCCAAGGGAAAAAAAAAAATATATATATATATATTTCTAGTTACAAGTGGGGGTTTTGAAGTCGCATAGGGCCCCCTAGCCACCAGGGGGCAGTGAAACAAAGAGGTGAGGGCTAACAGGTGTCAGAGTCTGTGTAACATATCAACTAGTGTTGATTGACTATGATTGGCAGACGAGAGAGAGATTATGCCCCTCCCAAAGCCCAACTAATTTTGCTTTTTTGGACTTCTGGCCAGACATGGCTTTAGCATTGTCAGGATTTGAACTCGCAATCATGATATTAACAACAAAGAGAAAGCTCATAGATACATGTTGTGCTCTGTACAATATACAGTTATATCTAGCTTCAGACTTCAGGCCACGCCCCTTACTTTAGTCTGATGATGGTACAAAACTATGTATTAAGGTGGAGCTATGACTGTTTATGCATTTATAATGTTTTTTTGTGGGTATTGGTTTTTTCCAGACTTACAGTACATCTTTTAAATAAACAATGTTTATTTTACTGTTCCGAAACCAACTTCATAAGTTCAGAAAATGTAGCTTTTTTCAATCTTTCAGTAATTTTCCTTCCAAATAACCCATTGGTCCTCTAAGGCAGTTTTATGATACACTATTTGTTTAACCACTGTCTAAATTTATTCATTACAACACTAAAAATGCTAAACTCATTTTTGTAACGTTAGCACAGAAACCCTCGAGGAAAAGAGGATAAATTAATCTGTTTACTTGAGCATATCCCCATGTAATGGCTCGTATATTTAACCAGTGTGTGCAGTGTCTGTGGAAGAAAAAACCCCAAAACAAACAGCTAGTCAGCTTTTAGATGGTGCTTGGTGATAAATAAGTGTAATGAAATAAATGAAAGCAATATACACAAGAAAAATAAAAGAGAAACAAGAAGGAATTTGGTCTTAAATGCAAACTCGGGTACATCGTTAAGGTTATTTTAACATATCATATACTGTATATGGAAACATGGTAGCATTTCGGTAGCACTTAATTAACATCAAGCAAAAGGCTAAGCTCGAACAATAGCCCTCACCGTAGCTAGCGGTCTGTGAAATAAGCTCTTCCTTCATGGCATTTGAACTAAGGGATAGGAAAGGAAGCCATTACAGAGATGCAAAGACTTGCATCACAAAATGCAAAAAAAAAAAAAAAATAAGAAAGAAAAATTCATTGCGGCCTGGAACTGAGGAGAAAGTTATCCAGCTGCTGCTTTTTCTTTTCTTTCTTTTTTTTTTTTGGATCAGTGTTATAATCTTCCATTTTGATCTGAGACAAGTTTTATTTCCAATCCACTGTCTATCTGCTAATCCTATTCTACATTAACACTTGCATGCGACAAAGCAACATTTATTGTCTATGTACATGTGCATCAGAGAGCCACAATTTCAATGACAAAGCAAGACTGGAATTGAGATTTTCTCAATATAATGCAAATTAGATATGACACCATAAAGCAAGGCATCCTGAATGGTTCCTCAGACCAATCCTATGGAGTATGTGTTTCGACGTTTCTTCAGTTCTCGAATCACAACTTTAGTTCCTACCTGAAATCAGATCCCATTGATTGATTGATGCACAACATAGAAAGAACCATGGTTTTTATCTTATCTTGTTATATACAAGGTCTCTTTGAACCAGTCATATGGCACCCCTGAAGAAGATATGGGTAACGGTCTTGCTCAAGCGACCCAGAGCCTTAACCGTTGAGGCACCACTAATTCTGTAGCAGAGGTCATTGGTGCTTCTGGTGAGTGTACGGCACTGAGGTTTCAGTGAGCACAGTAAGGCACATACTAAATGCAGAAGGTTTCCATGCCAGAACTCCAAGATGTTCACCACTACTGACCCAAAAGCACAAGAAAAGTTGCGCAAAATCATATAAATAAGCCACAGAAGTTTTAGGATTCTGTGGAGATTTTTTTTTTAGGATTTTAGGATATGTGGAGCGATGAAACAAAACTGGAACTTTTCGGCATGATGGATCAGTAGTATGGCTGGAGGAAGAAGGTGGCTTTGTGATGCTTTGGGACTGCTTTGTATCCTCTGGCACTGGAAACCTGCAGCATGTGGAAGGCAAGATGGAGTCATTGATGTATCAGGAAATCCTAGGAGAAAACGTCGTGCCGTCTGTGAGGAAGCTGAAGCTTGGTAGTCAATGGACCTTTCAACAGAACAACGATCCCAAGCATACCTCAAATCCCACCAAAGGCGTGGTTGCAGAATAAGTCCTGGAAGATTCTACAGAGCCATCACAGTCACCTGACTTGAACCCCTTAGAAAATCTCTGGTGGGATTTGAAAAAGGCGGTTGCAGTACGCAAACCCAAGAATATTACTAAACCATTGCTCATGAGGAACGAGATAAGATTCCTCAGGAACGCTTCCAGAAGCTGGTGTCTGGCTATGCATCTCATGTGCAGCAGGTCATACAGATGCTCTACTAAAGATGCTTGCAATGAAGGTGTTGAATAATTTTGAGACTGGAGAAGTCATTATAAGTTTCATTCATTGTGTTGAACTATTTAAATTGCTTTTGTTTGATTTGTTTGATTTTTTGAAGCTGCTGAACGTGTCAATTTTGACAATAAACCTGATTTGTGAGGGTTGAATACATTTGATTGCAACTGTAGGTTATTTCATGTACAAACCATAATAAACTTTCCTTAACTATCACACTATCTGTTGTTACCTAGATGAGGACGGGTTTCCTTCTGAGTCTGGTTTCTCTCAAGGTTTCTTCCTCATATTATCTTAGAGAGTTTCCTTTCAAAGGGAGCTCCATGTTGCGTTTACCGTCAACACTGGCTTGCTCAATTGGGATTAATCCACACACTTAAAATCTGTATACCATGTTTATATGCTTCTGTAAAGCTGCTTTGAGACAATGTCCATTGTAAAAAGTGCTATACAAATACAATTTTATTGAATTATTTATGCTGTTATTGGTAAAGGACCAACTTTGTAGGGTAGCACTCATTGCACAACCCCCTCATGGTTATCTATTTATTTCCCCATCATATATATTTATTTCCTTGTCTGTTCTGTGATTTTGCTGCAGACTGTTGTACCATTGGTTACTATTGTATTGTCATCCTAGTTGTGTATTCTCTTGCAGCTTCCTCACTCTTAAAATAACCCTGGCTCCCTAGAGGATTCTTCAGCTTGTCTCTCTGGGGAACACTTCCCAGATCTATGCATACCACTGCAATGAATGTCTCCCTTTCAGAAATGGTATCAAGTAGAACCCTTGCAGAAATATAGTACTGTCAACATTCTAAATAATGCTTGAGGGATCTTTTTGTAATGCAAATAATCGTCTGGTGCTCTTTGTTATTTGGTTAATAATAATGGATTTACCTGAGAATACATAAAAAAAAAAAAAAAAAAAAAAAAATTCTCCCCCTTTGCTTTGGTTGTAATATGTTTAGCCAGATGGCGCACTGATGGGGCAGCTTTTGTAGCTTTGTTTAGAAAACAGCACTCTATTGCAGAGCATCAGATTTAGAAATGTGTGGAGTCTGGGGACAGTTGCAGTTCTCTGGATGGGATGTCTAATGCTGTCTTTCTTTTTCATGCCGTCTTCCTATTAGTCCATGAATGGCCTCATTAGTTCTTGCAGGTCTTCACTTGAATCGGATTCATGCTTATGCAAGGATGCTGTTTTACTCTGAACTGAAATTCATGTCAAAATTTAAGCATTTCCATAACAATGTAAAAAAAAAATAATAACAAAAAAAAAAAAAAAAAAAAAAAAAGAAAACTTAAAAGGTTCCTTTCTGATGATTTTTATTTATTTATTTTTTCCATTACAGGTTTCTAGCATACTTCAGCTAGATAATGAATGTTCTCTAGCTATTCTCGAGCTGACCTAATTCAAGTGGCTGGGGAATAAAACAGGTTTAAGAATATCTCTGGGCACATCCTGAGTACATCAGCAGCTCTAGCATAGATTTGTTATTATTATTATTATTAATAATAATAATAATAATAATAATAATAATAATAATAATAATAATAATAATAATAATATTATTGATTCATGTGTGGCTAGTTTTAATATAACTAGGAAGCTACCTTTGTTTCTTAAGGCAGAGATCATTTAGTGAAATCATGTAGCATCAGAACAAATACCTGCTGAGTTGAATCATCATCATAGTTATAATTAGGAAACCCATGCCAGCAAGCAAAACAGTCATATCAGAGCATATATCTTTATTATGCTCTTTTTAGTGCGTTATCACTCCCAAGACTAATAAAAAATGGATTCACATTGTGCTGTTATTTAAAAGCAAAACACTGTTAATAAGCTTGAAAGGTGAGGTTGTATGAGGCAGGATGGAAGTGTATCTCCTCAGTGTGTTGTTTATTAGGGCATGTCTAATAATCATAATTGTTGTCAATGGCATGGGTAAAACAGGAACAAACATGGATAATGTATATTCTTATAATGGGAAGATGGGTGAGGGTAAAAACCAGGAAATACAAGAAAACTAGGAAAACATAGCTTGGTCTTAAGGACACAAAAGGCATGGTAAGACTTTACAACAAAAGACAGGAAGAGGGAAGTTTAAACAGACAACATTAACATAGAACAGGATTAACATAGAGACAGAATTAGAAAAGAAACAAAAGCACAGATTTCTAACTTGTGTAGATGTTATTTACATTCCCACAATTTTTAAAAATTATGTTTTTATTTGCCAATGTTTCATCTTGTAATGGTGCGGAGAAGGACAAGGAGAAACCCAATGCCTTGGAAATAATTGGCATTTTTTTTCCCCGAGGCTTCTTGTGCAAGTTCGACGTTAATTAATTCCATCTGTTTCCCTATCCAATGGAGTTTGCATAGCACACTTGAAATGTGAGTCGTAAGACGAGCAACGCCCCGGAGAGGTGAGCCACCGAGAAGGCAGCTCCAGCTGAGAGCTTTTAATTAAGCACGCTGAACTCAGTGAAGTTTATGTTAACTGATTTCGCCTCTTTAATAAGACTTGATCTAATGCCATTCTCGTGGCACAATAACCCAAGAGTAAGCTGCTCGAATGAATAAAACGCAGTTGATTTACGGCATATTTGTTCTTATTTATGAAGTTTCCATGCGGAGTAGAAAAGCTCCAGAAATAGCGATGGCAAAGTAAATCCCCAGTTTAATCTTCGGGTATTACATTATGCTCCGTGTTTAGCTTTCAAGGCAGTGTGGCTTGATCTGAATAAGAGTCTGTAGACTTAGAGAGGGATAAAGAGTGAGAGTTCACTGAAATATATCAAAATAGTCTGCTCTGATCATTACTTAACAAGAGCTGTTGTTTTTATTTGTGAGTAGTCGAGTCCAAACAAATTGCAATTACTGGTTAAATCCATGCAATTACTGGTTAAACCCTTGGTTAAGCTTGTCAATTCAGCATATGCTGAGTAAGCGGGAACCATAGGACTTATTTCTTTCTCGTGGCTCCTATGACATCTTCCTTTTCACAAGGAAGAGCTGTTTCTGGGGTTGAAAAGGGCAAAACATGAGCATGGGTCAGCCAAATATTATAGAATTTATAGAATATAAAATATATATAGAATATAGTGACCATGACTGTTTCCACGCTGTAGGATTTTATTCCATTTATACTATACCACAGCAATTTAGGGTCAGTCAAGTGGTCCAAAAACTGTAAGGTTGGTTGCTTGACCATTTTTAATGTTTCTAATTTTTGTGATTGGCATCACAAAAGCACCATTTTTCTTCTTTTTTTTTTACTTGGTTTAACTACAATGGCCACTTTGTGTCATGGCACATTTTTTGTTAATACAGTTGTTTACGGAAACCTCAGGATAGTCCTAGTTCCTTGGAAGAAAAACTGATCCTTAGAGCCCATTATATGGTACATACAGATCCCTCCACTAATATTGGCAAATATTGCAAAATTGTCCTTATTGTTAACCTTTTGATCTTGTGCTAAAAAAAATCACAAAAATACTCTGTTCTAGTGGATATCAAACAATTTTTTAGGGTCAATTTGGTCAATAATGTCTTGAATAATGGGTTTGAATCTCAGTCTTATTTTTTTAGGGTACCTAGGTAAGTACAGAGTGAATGAAACTTCATTCATGCATTTTGAGAAATGAACAGATACTATAAGTATAACAAATAATACAAATTTACAGTATTTTACAGTAATTATGATTGTAATACATTAGCTCATGCTTATCAATACGGTCTTTATTGACAGTGAAGCATGATCCATCACAGAGTTCTTCAAATCAGCAAAGCTTATCTCCAACCTCCAAACTGAGCCACCTGTAATTTTCTAGTAAACCTGAAGATTTGTTCAGGTGTGTTTGATTAGGGATGGAGCTAAACTCCGCGGGACAGTGAACGTCGAGGGCTAGATTTGAAGAACCCTGGTATATCATGCTGTTATAGGCATACAGTTGGTGATCCAAATATGGAATTACAGTGTTCAGCTGGGTCCAGTTTTACAAATGAATCACATTTAATACAGAGAGAACAAAAAATAAATAAATAAAATAAAAATCAACCTTGTAGCAAGGTGAGCTGCTCTGATGCCATCGTTTATTCCTAATGACACACTCTATGGCACTATCAGTAATCTAATTTGTAGATCTTGTGTCCTTTAACATTGTCGATTAATGATCGATTTGGTTTCATTACAGGATGCAGAATGGTACCTGAAAGAGAATGTGTGTGTGTGTGTGGCCTGATTTCATGCATGATTGCTCACCTTCCAGACACAATACACACCTGAACCGGGTATCAGAGCGCATTAGTGATCAGAGAAGCACTAAAAACAGATTGTGGGGAAATATAAGAGGGTTTGGAAATGACCCAAGGCTGTGAGTTCACCTGTACATATACGCCTACTTGTGCACATATCAACAAATACGGATAGTTATTGCCTTGAGGCATCTCGTCACACCTGCATAAACACACAGACACACACACACACACACACACTCGGATCACACATCCCGTAAGACCTGTCCGCTATATCTAAAGCCAGTAACTGGACTTCTCGGCCACAACGCCTGCAGCTCAGTTCGCACCTGTGATGTTGACAAATACGGTTAGAGAGAAATTTCCTCGGAAAAGGCGGCGAGAGAGCAAAAGAAAAAAAGAAACGAGGCCGAGAGATACAGAGTCAAGCCTTTTCATGCCTCACTTAAGCCGGGCCTTATCTTAAACGCACAGTTCCTCGTATGACATCCTCTTCCATTTTTAACACAGCTTGTACACACACTTGTACACACACTCTCTATAACTACACACACACACACACACACACACGCACACAACAAAGCAGACATAGGAAGTAAATGAAATAACGTCTAAATGCACTTCAAATGCATTTCCAGACTAGCAGACAACAAATTAGTCTGGAACATCAAGAGTTCTTATGGGGGAAAAAAAAAAAAACCCTAGGACTGAATTTACCTTTTTATTGCGAAGCAAGTGACCAAATTTGCACTTTTTTGTTGTTGGATCTTCAAGTAAAGACGTTTGTACTTCACAAGTACGAATGTATTACAAGCACAAACATGTATTTACAGACTAGCAGACAAACAAATTTCTCTGGAAATACAGATAAAAGAGCGATCAAGAGTATTTGAAGTGTGCACTTTATGAGCAAAAATAAATTAACTCGCAGACAACAAATTGGTCAGGAGGTACGTATAAAAGACTTTGAAAATAAAAATTGGAATGAACTGTACCGGCACACATGGTGGATTAGTGGTTAGAGGTTCGATTCCCACCATGGTCATGTGTGTGCGGAGTTTGCATGTTCTCCCGTGCTGCGGGGGTTTCAGCCGGGTACTCCGGTTTCCTCCTTCAGTCCAAAGACATGCATGGTAGTCTGATTGACGTGTCTAAAGTGACCGTAGTGTATGAATGTGTGTGTGAGTGTGTATGTGATTGTGCCTTGCAATGGATTGGCACCCTGTCCAGGGTGTACCCAACGTTGTCCTCGATACTCCCTGTGATAGCCTCCAGGTTCCCTGTGACAATGAAGGATATACGGTATAGAAAATGGATGGATGAAAAGTTCCTTTCTATTGTTAATCAAGTGACCAAATTTGCCAACTTGTTAGTTCTGTGAGTGAAAATATCGAAAGTGAAGAAGCTGGACAAAGTAAACTAAAACACAGATGAATCACTCTTTTTAGCTATCAATAAAATGTGGGCTGAATCCCAATGCACCACGATCCCAATCGGCATTGTGGGTAATATAAAGGAAATAGACCCAACATATCAATGAAATAAGTTTAAACAAAAACATTCAAATTTTAGAGGCCATTGAATCAAGATTCAGGATGGATGTTTCTTTTTGAGCAATAACAGCTGACTTAATGGAGAAGGAAGGCAGGAGGGAAGAAGAAGAAGAAGAAGAAGAAGAAGAAGAAGAAGAAGAAGAAGAAGAAGAAGAGGGACCTCCATAAAAGTGGCAAGGTGCTCCTTTAATATAACTCAGAATTTTCAAATGGAATTTATATTCACCAAACTTTCATTTCCCTTCACAGTGATCTAAATCCAATAAGTTCACAAACCTCGTGATTGTGCACAAAACATGTAGGAGCTGTAAGTCCTAAACTTTCCTAAAAGTTGATGAAATCATGAACACGGATTTCAACATGGAACGTTCCACTTCAAACTCACTTATGATCACTTATGACTTATGAGTCTGAGAGCGGCTGTTCAAAAAAAATAAATAAATAAATAAATAAAAAATGAATAAATACATATAATATAATGCAAATTAAAAACTAGAACCTTTACACTCTAACAATACATGTGTGAGGATGATGATGATGATGATGATGAGGAGGAGGAGGATTTAAATACTTTAATTAAGCAGTTTGACATGATTTTGAATTAAAATGAAGTTCAAAAAGTTTCGTATTCAGATTTTTTATAGGATCCAGCAGTTACATTCTCATTCCTGTAGGTGCAGCGTAAATGCTCAGCAAGAAGACACTTTTATGTACGAAAGTGCATGATTTTAACTAAATATGCTCTTCAAATAAAGTCGAACTGCACTACACCTTGTAATTCATGCCGTGAACTTTTGCACTGAAAGTATTTCATAGTTTTTGAATGGAGTACAAAGTGGAGGAGCAGAACCGCATCATCACTCCTCCTTCTTCGCTCATGCCTCTACAGTATGTCCGTACGCCACCAGATCTACACATTATATAGTTTTATCTACACATTATATTTCTACACTTTTTATATACAGTAGTTTTATTAAAAATTATCAGCGATTGAAGAATTGGTCAAAGTGTTTCAAATAAACATTTAGATTACAATGGTATTAAATAAGGTTCAAGTGGAAAAACATACTAGTGGAAGCTCTGTCAGGATATTCTGTAGAAAACCAGTACTATAGTACTGTTACGTATAGACCTGGTACTTGTTTAAGTGACCCCACGAATCAGTCAGTAACTTAAGTCCAAATGTTGCGTCAATATTTATACAGGGAAAGTTCCTCGTATTCAGAATCGGGTTATGCACCTGTTTAACTCAGATGATTAAAATCACCTGCATGCATTTCACGCCTTCAATTACTGTAAAGATATAATATTTAAAAAGCATGATCGAATATATGCAGGTTTTTTGAGATATCCAAGGAATTGTGGTATCTTTTTTAGCAGCGGATTTTGTTAAAATTTTGTACTGAAACTTTTTTTTTTTTTTTTAACTGATTAATTTTTTTTTCATTTTCATTTTTACTCCTTTTTGGTGGTAATTCATTTTTCGAGGCATTTAAAGAAAACTGAATGAAACATCATTCAATTTGGTTTTTCAGGGTTTTTATTTATTTATTTATTTATTTTTTTTTTGACAGACAATTCTAAGCAAAGCTACAATATACAGTATATTGTGATACCCATCATTTATCATAAAAAATGTCTTCAAGAATCACCCAGCTCTAGCGAGGTTTCCCGATTATTTCTTGCTTAGACGCATCTGACACAGGGAATCTTTCAACAACAAGCACTTGCCTTTAAAGTGCACCTATTATGGTTTTTCAATTATTACCTTCCATGTAGTGGGTTATAGAGCTGTTTGTGAATGTAAAAACATCTGCAAAGTTTCAAAAATCCCGAAAGAAGGAAGTGATTCTGAACAACTGAATCGAGTCGTTAGTGATTTTACGTCCTGTACAAACCTATGTAGGGTTGCAACAAAAAGCCCCGCCTCTGGTCTTCATCGGCTGCTCGCTGACAGACGTTATGGTAATGGGCATTTCTTGACATGCTGACAGCTGTAGATCAATCACAACAGACTGTGAAATCTGAGCAATCAGAACAAAGTACGCTCTCTGAAAGGAGGAGTTTAGATTGAACCTTTTAGAACGGATGATTAAAAGAGTCTTTGTGAAACTGGGGGAAAAAAAGGTAAAGACCTTTAAAACAAAATTAGGCACACTTAAAAACCATAATAGGTGTGCTTTAAACTTGAAAAAGTCATGGATAGAAAATGTGGTCTGTGGATGTGTTTTGCTAAATTGTTTTTATCCCTGATTTAGCAAGTAGGAATTAAACAAACAAACAAACAAACAAACACAAAACTCTTCAGATACCAGTGCATAAGTAACACACCTGAAGAAAGGGAAGGGTTTGAATGTGTTTTTAAGCACTCAATTTGCATCAGTGTTGTTATAACCCAGACGGACAGAAGATATTTCGATGTTTTAAAATAAACATCACAGTTGCATTGCTCTCACGTCTGAAGAGACAGTTTGGGTCAATGGGAGTGAACTTTACTAAGTAACGAACGTAAACTGAAGCTTGGCATGTGAATAAATTGGCAGATTCTCTTACCTGGAGTTGCATCAGGAAGCAGAACACAACAGAGCCAGGGGTTTACGGCAGCAGGAGGCAGAAGGAAAGAGAGAAAAGAAGATTCAGTTTTATTTTTTTTATTTTTTATTTTTTTTACTTGTGACTACTCAACCAATTATGCATGCAATTTCATTTTTTTTCCTTTTCTGGAAACAATCCCACGGACAAGAGGGTGGAAAATGAAACAGGTGGAGACAGCGTATGTACTGTGACAGTGATGCTAATACATAGTTATAAGATCCGCTGGAAAGCCATGAATCATGTCTTATGCCGAGTCGTTTCGTTCCACGCCTCCGACGGGAGATAATCGAATGAAAGCCGTCGCCGAAGGGGCCTGGGCTAGATCAAGTTGCTCAGACTGAAAAAAAGAAAAGAAGCTATAATAGAGCGCTAACGTGATAAGACAAAGCGTTCCCTCGGCAACCAGGAAGATAAATCATGCGATCAACGTGACAATCCCTTGCTTCTAAAAAGTCCTTTAAAGTATGTGATGTTAGATTCAGCTCCATTAACCTTGCCTTTTTTTTCTACAGTCATTCATGCTAGAGCTAGCGCGCAAGTGTTTAATTTTAAATGTAGAAAAAAGGAAAGTTGTTAAGTAAGTTAAAGAAAAAATCCACTTTGCATGTTAATCTTTATACCTGTTCTTCAATGGTGTCCAAATAGCTTTATACTTCTGTCCTCGACATAGACCTCCACATTTCCTATATTACCCACGATGCTGTTATAGTGGTGAGGTAGGATTTAGCCCTCGATTCATCATCCTAAACTGAGTGATGAAGCAGTGCTTTTAGTCTTTCAGTTTGTCCAGCTTTCTCACCTCATCATCTGTATGCTTTTCTCAAACAGAATACTCACTGTCACAGCGTTCTCACTGTCACCTTGTCACTGAGCTGAGACTCAGCTGCAAGTAAGTGTCCTCTGGGTTTGGTGGTTTGATTCACGCTTCCACCCTGTGTTTGCAGAGTTTGCATGTTCTCCCCATACTTTGGGGGTTTCCTCCAGGTACTCCGGTTTCCTAATTTGTCATCTCTAAATTCTCCATAGTGTTTGAATAATTTTGCGAGTCTGTGTGCGATTGTGCCCTGTGATGGGTTTAGCACCCCGTCCAGGATGTCCCCCACCCTGTCCCCTGGGATAGTCTCTAGGCTCCCCCATGACCCTGTGTAGGATAAGCAGTATAGAAACTGGATAGATGGATGGATGAATGTGGCTGGAAAATGGTAAGATCTACACACATTTAATGTGTCATTTTTTGTGTACCTTACTACAATTTGGTGTGGCTTGCTTTTCTCGCTAATGAGACTCGGAGTCCTTGGGCAAGGTCCTGAAACTCGCCAGAGGTGAATAATCTTAAGCAAAAACAACCAGAGACACACTCAGGAAGCGTGAATGAGAGCAGACAGGCGGCAAACATGCAAGTGCGGACTCACAAACGGGTAAATAAAAACATTGTTAGACAGATGAAAGTGGTGCTAAACAGCTTATTTTCCATGATCCGCTCTGCCGCCTTTAATATCACTTCATCTGACATGCAATTCATGCAGCTTTAGCTTCCAGAGCCATTTTCATTCACACGCTCTCTCGCTCTCTCTCTTTGTCTCTTGTTCACCAGGGTGAATATATTTCAGCATTCAGGCATCGCTTCATGAGTGATGGTCCTGAACTTCATGCAAGAAAATAGGTTCGCACACGCTCAAAAGATGATTGAGACGGGATTGAGATAGGTTGCTCCTAGCAAACATATTGATTTTGTGAGGTTAATGAGCAGAAGGTAGAAAAGGAAAAAGAGTGTGTGCATCTGACCTTTAATTAACCAGCTAGTGCAACAGGAAGAGTTAATCCCAACATGTCTTATAATTCTCGAATCAGAGGTCTCGGGTCATGGGCTTTGTTTGTGGAAAACTGCTCCTGAGAGTATGGTGGTCGATTCACCTGTGATCTAGCCGGTTCAAATCTGAAAACGTTCCGTCTGAAGTGCTGAATTCTGACAAAGAACCATGAGAAGGACTAATGAGCAGTCCTGGGAAGGGGGTGGGGTTAATATGCAGTAAACAATACAATACAAAAATATGTCTATTCTAATTGGTTGAGGAAAACAAAATACTTTTTTTTGCTTTGTTTTGTTTTACTCCATTGTCTACCAATGGGCTCATTTACAAAATTATACCCACTAGCTAGCTCTCCCAAATCACTTGACCGCTACCAACCGAAGAAGGGTAAGATTTTTAATCAGTGGCATCCCTAATAAATCTAGTAAAAAAGACGTTAACTATATTATATGCAGTATGTGCCTAATGTTAGCTAAGTCGGAAATACATTCATACATTTTGTTTCATGTTAATGTATACAAGGTGCGAGGACACACAGGCGATGCATCCTTCAAGGGGGAAAACGGAAAGACTAATAATGGGAGATGGTGGGAAGGAGATGGAGCTTCCATAGAGTGTCAGTTAATATCGGCGAGCTCAAAACTCCTATGCAGCTGTCGCTCATTACAGGTTCTTATGAAGATTGCCATATTTGGGCATAGTTTTGAGCTTTAACTCAAAGGCGGAGCTTCTATACAACTACGATGAGTAGCATAAGAAGGGCCATATTTTATCAAGAAATAAAAAAAAAAACAAAAAAAAACGGTGTGGCTGTTGATAATAGTCGAAGTGGAGTAAATTGGCTCCATTGGGAATGGCTTCACTTCTAAGACAGAGAGGTCCTTGCTGAGACACTGCGGCGAAAGAAAATAAAAATAAACCTCTCGCACTGCTTGTGCACAAACTCCCACTATACATCATTCAAGCCCAGCAATCGTCCTGCAATATTGCAAAAGAGAAACAGCATGGCATTATCTGCACTCAAAGAAGAAATGAAGTTAAATAAAAAAAAAAGACTTCCACACTTAAAAATAAAACATCTTTATTTATTGCGAAAGTACATATCCATTGCCCAGTGAGGCACTTGATATGTCTTGACATGTTGGGGAAAAAAAAATCATATATCAAGCCAGGCTCGGAGGATGCGTGAGCAATCGAAAGATTCTGAAACGCTCAACGCTGTCTGCTTGTCAAGAGCCGACTCAATCAAACTGGCCGAGCGGCAGAGTATTGCATTAAAGTGTGCCAAAAGAAATCCATGTATCGATTTGGATCCCAAAATAGCCTTGAGTCACATTCGTTCACTGAAATGGCATGGTGATTGGATTTAGTGTTGAATGGATTCAGTGGCTGGACTTTTGTCAAACAAACACGTAATTTTAAATGCTTCTGCAATGTTTATGGATGTAATTACTCAATATGATATCATGCTGATTCAAGTTTACATTTTAGTTCCACCCTATTACCTGAACACGTTCACCCCATGACATATTCGTACTGTTCCACAAGTCAGCATGTTCAGCTGAAAGTTGCATCATCCAAATTTCCTGACGATCACGAGAAGAATAAAAGTAAGAAAAACCCCTTTCATTAACCCCCCCCCACCCCCATTATATTTAGTGATATTATGATCTTGACTAATTAGGTAACTTTTAAAAATACAGCTTGTATTATGACAGTATCAATCACTAGTTAGCTAGGCATGTACAAATAACATTAGATTCTTTGAATGATGTTAGCATTAGTGGTGTAGTTTACTACTTTATGAAATACTTACGCTAGTCATTCAAATATGCTTTGTTTACCTAGCCTTAGCATTTTCCTGACTAAAAATACTAGCTAGCTTGCTTGACTACAAGCACCTCATGAACCATAGCCACACAGCTAGCTCTATCAAGTATTGTATTCCTTTCCATTTGTTTACCTAGCCTAATCATTTGACATTTGCAGCACACTGTGCAAATTTATTTAGCATTTTCATGTTAATTTAGATTAGCAAAGAGCGTTGGCGCTGTGCTAAACTAACCAGTTCTTCATATTTCATATATCACATCTTTATTTTGATGACTTGTCTGATTTGATTCAGCGGACACCATCTTCAAGCATCACATCGATTTTAGTGTCTTTGCAATGAAACATGGATCCTGCAACAGAATATGATCTTAATGTTAAAAAAATAAAAAGTCTTGTAGTTCTTTTGAAATGTGAGTCTTTGACTTTTTTATTTTATATTTTTTCTTGTTAACCAACCTTAAAAATTCTCAAACGAACCCAAACAGTGCATTTAGGGTGGCTGTGGCTCAGTCGGTAGAGCAGGTTGTCCACTAATCCACTAACCGTGGGGTTGGCGGTTCGAATCCCGGCCTGGGTGATCCCATGCCGAAGTGTCCTTGGGCAAGACACTGAACCCTAAGTTGCCCCCAATGGCAAGCTAGCACCTTGCATGGCAGCTCTGCTACCATTGGTGTGTGAATGTGCTCTCATTAGTAAGTCGCTTGTAAATGTAAAATGATATCTCTGTAAAGCTGCTTTGAGACAATGTACCACTGTAAAAAGTGCTATACAAATTGATAAATTATTATTATAAATTTTAACCCAAACACCTTGGTCTTACATTTAGGTTTATTAATTTGGTGAGAAGGTCTTGATTAACTTTCTAATAAAACATTATCGTTTCTATAGTAACAAGCTCGTTCACAGAGACTTGGACGGAGGATGAGCCATACACAAAAAACGTGTGTAAATTGTCAGATTTTTTTTGTTTATGTTTAATGATGGAGTCTCCGACATCAGTAGCATGATTAACCGTGTCTTCAATAGAGAGAAATAAAAGAGAGGCTGGTGAAGGAACAACTGTTTAGACAGTAGCTGCTAAGTGATAACTTGTTCCACAGACGTGAAATTTAACAACAAAATGATAAAAACTATGTGTGCTATTTCTAAACAAATAATAAAAAAAAAAAAATAAAAAAAACTTGTCATTGGTCTAAAACACCCCAGGATGTTTTGTTAAAGGAAAATAAACATCCTCAGGATGCTCCACTTCATCACACAATCCATCCGTCATTGATTATTTTCTTATAACTATGAACTAACTTTTCCACAGCCAGTGGTAAAAACTTTCTTTGCAATTTATCTGGGACATCCTTTCAGTTTTTTTTTTTTTTGTTATCTACAAAGGGTGCAAAGAAAGAAGCGAAGAGCGAGTGAATGGGATGGACGGGTGGACAGACAAGGACTAGCAATGAACAGACAGACGCTCTTGTCTTTCTCCTAGCGACTGTGTGGAGCTCTATTGATTGATAAAGCCTGGTGTTTTATTGAAGAGAAGGAAGACTTACTTTAGCATTTTGTGGATGGTGTTTGTGTGTATGTATGTGTGTGTGCATCCTCACCATTAAACTAGCAGTTTGATCTCGGCACTTTATTTAACTCTCTTCCTCTCTGTTTCCCCTGTTCATTTAATTCACCTTCCTTTTTCAGTCTCTTTCATTACTCACATTTCTTTCTCTCTGTACCCCCCCCTTGCCCACCAATATCGCTGGTGTCCTTCTGTTTGTTTTATTCCTCTTCTCCCTTCATGATTCTCCTTTTTTTCATTCCACACCCATTCAAATTCAATTCCCTCTCTCTGTCTTCACACCGCTCTCCATCGCTCTTCTTCTCCGTAGGCTCTCTTAATCAGCTGCCTCATGCTTACTTATATCACATGCAAGGATTTGCTTATCTTATAAGCCAACCCACACACACTGTGAGTGTGTGTGTGTTTGTGAGTGTATAAGAGAGCGAGAGAGAGAGACGAAAGGAAGGACAGATGTAGGCCGAGACCCTGCGGTGTTTCTCTGTCATTCTCTGTTTTTCCCAGAGCTTCCTCCTCTCAGATTAACGTCAGACCCCTGCGGCATGATGGGAATCAAAGGCCGCCCACTCCGATGCTCTACCACGGATGAAGCAGGGAAAGCTCTGCCATGTTTTATAACCTCGGCTGTATCGGAAGGACGTCTTATGTTTATAGTAAAGAATAAAACACAGTAAAGAATAAATGTTATAGGAAAATAATCAACAACACAATGGATTATTTTCCAATAACAGCTTGTTTGCTCCTCTTAAATCACAGTAGTTTGAAAAGTTAACATTGCTTATAGACGAACAACAAAACATTCTTTTTTTATCCATTTGTAGTTACATTTAATGTTCTGGAATGTCCATTAAAACAAGTTCTCAAGTACATCACCCCATTTCCCGAAGATGTATTAAATTGAAACTCGAGACTCCTAACATAATTGTTAACCCTTTTAGTCAATACTTTGTGTTACTTCCCTTTGCCAAGATAACAGCTCTGAGTCTTCTCCTATATTGCCTGATGAGGTTGGAGAATACATGGTGAGGGATCTGAGACTGTTCCTCCATACAGAATCTCTCCAGATCCTTCACATTTCGAGGTCCACGCTGGTGGACTCTCCTCTACAGTTCACCCCACAGGTTTTCTATGGGGTTCAGGTCAGGGAACTGGGATGGACATGGCAGGACCTTGAATTTGCAGTCAAATAAACCATTTTTGTGTTGATTTTGATGCATGTTTTGGATCATTGTCCCGCTGGAAGATCCAACCATGGCCCATTTGAAGCTTTCTGGCAGAGGCAGTCAGATATTCATTTAATATCTGTTGATATTTGATAGTCCATGATGCCATATGTCCTAACAAAATGTCCAGGTCCTCTGGCAGAAAAAAACAGCCCCAAAACAAAACATTAAAGATCCACCTCCATATTTAACCGTAAGCATGAGGTACTTTTCCATATGGGTACATCTCTGTGTGCACCAAAAGCACCTCTGGTGTTTATTACTAAAAAGCTCTATTTTGGTTTCATCTGACCATAGAACCCGATCCCATTAGAAGTTTCAGTAGAGTCTGACAAACTGAAGATGCTCGAGTTTGTTTTTGGATGAGAGTAGAGGATTTGTTTTCGTGAAACACTTCCAAACAACTTGTGGTGAGTTAGGTGACTTCAGATTGTAGTTTTGGAGACTTTCTGACCCCAATACACAATTAACTTCTGCAATTCTCCAACTGTGATCCTTGGAGATATTTTATCCACTTGACCTGTACTTTTCACAGTGCGTTGAGACGATATAGACACACGTCCTCTTCCAGGTCGATTCATAAAATTTCCAGTTGACTGGAACTTCTATTGCCATGATGGTGTGGTGTTGAAATTTAGCCTATTACCTAAAATTACCCAAAGACACTTAGAAATTAATCTAGGAAGAAAGACTCACATATTCAATTGCAGACAGAAGAACAAATAAGACACCAGGCCAGTAGGTGAGGAAAAAAGCAAGGATCCAGTTTATTCGTTCCGTTCCACCATCCGAAATCCACACGAATGAGAGCTCTCAGTCATGATTTAAATCAGCCCAGATACGAGAGCTCTTTTTATACCTCCCCTTTTTAGGAATATCCCATAGTTTTTAAAAACCATCTTATCGCTTTTTAGTTTTGAGATCCAGCTGGCTAGAAATACCATAGAAAAAGTAAACAATCCTTGAACCAAAACAATCCGAGGCCTTAATCACGTGAGTGCACTTTGACCCAGTTCTCTTCTTCTAATGAGGCCTTAGTGTTCTCTTACTTTTAAGGTTTCTGTATTTTCCTACTTCATCATTAAGACAAGATTTTTCCTGTCTCTGATCCCATTGTGCTGTATATTTGATTTTATAATTTATTTGTTCTATATTTCTGTTTTAAATATGGTTATATTGCTTGCAAGTATTTTAACCCCTTTTCTGTATTCTATACTTCATAATATCATTATATTATCCTTATAATATTTTAATACTCTTTTTTTATTCTTATAATTTTCTGTTTTCGTGTGTGTGTGTGTGCTTGGAGGCATAGGCCTATGTGTGTGTTCATGTTTTTAAGCCTGCACGTATGTCCTTGACTCTAGTGTGTGAGTGTGTGTGTGTGTGTGTGTGTGTGTGTGTGTGTGCTGTGTTTTGTTTTGTGACTTTCTCTGTTGTGGGCTCTGAACCTCATATGATGTTCATGCTTGGTCAGTCTGTCTGTGACCCTTGTGTTTATTTTATGTATATTTTATATACATAAAACACCTCTGATTTTGTGAAGCTCAACAACCTTTTACCGAACATCACAGCTGTATTCCTTGGTCTTACCCATTGTTTTGAATGACTAAGGGAATTTGTCTGGTGTGTTACCTTTTATTTGTGGGTTAGTTATTTAGTTAGTTAGATAGGTAGGTGACACTAGTTACATGGTTCCAGTGATTTAAAAAAAAAAAGAGTGTAAAAGCACCATCATTCAACTTAACAGTAGTTAATGGAACTGACAAAAAAAAACAAAAACAAAAAAAAAAAAAAACAGACTTTTTAGAAATTGGCCATTCTCACATGGAAAACGTTTTGGCCTCCCTTGGTGTGAAAGAATTGTTCAAAATTCTTTCACAGGTGCACCTTGCATTGAAATCCACTTCGGAAATGATAATTGTGCAAACTGACTATTGTAGCCTGACGAATTTCACAAGCAATCTGACGACTTTAAAATTGCCATGGTTGTCTAAAACATTCAGACCAGGACTAAATCCCAGGTTGTCTTTTAGAATATAGCTATTTTCGTTTGTTTATTGAGCTAGCTAGAAAGCCTGAAATATGTATGAATACACAATTTTGTGTTGGTAACAGTAACCTAATTCAACCCTGTTAAAAGTCATCCGATTCATCTGTATTGCAGATTCTACTCACACAGATTGTTCCATCCAGCATTTTAATTAACAATTAGTGAACCATTAACAATTCATTTTAGGGGTCAGTCTTTAAAAAAAAAAAGAAAAAGTCACGGCCCAAAATATTTGTAATCTAGATCAATCTCAAGACTTTTAAGGGGTTTGAATATTTGTGTACATTTATAAAATAATCTTATTCTCTCTTCAACATTGATTTTTTTTTTTTTTTTTTGATAAAAGCTTGACCTGGAATGTTTTATTGGTCTTACAATGACTAACAAGTAGACGTTTTAACATTTATAGTTACATTTGCATTCATCAATCGTTCCCTCACTAGCCTCTTTAAATTAATTAAAACATTTTTAAAATGCTCGGGTTAAGGGTTAGTGGTAAGGGATGGGATTAAGGATTAGGTTTAGGGGCTTGGTTAGGAGTTAGGTTTAGGGGTTGGGGTTTAAGGTTAGAGGTTAGTTTTAGGGTTAGGTTAAGGTTACCAAGTAAGTGTTAAGTGAATACTAGATACTGCCATGATGTTAAATAAACATGGAAAACTTTTATCTTTCTAAATCTGTTTATTTTTATTGGAGTTCCCATTGTAAAAGTCCCTGTGAATGAGCTGTTACTACAGAAATGCTAATGCATTACAGTAAGCTCATTAATATAAACGTGTCATTAACGTTACATTCCGAACTACTGTTTGAGCCACGTGCTTATTCAAATACAATGCAGACTTTCCAACCGATCAGATTCAAGAATTCAAAAGCACTGTGGCTGTGGAGTGATCGGACCAGATGCATTTGACGATTCAAAAGCTTACACAAACTAGCTGAGTCAATGTTTTAGGATTCCGTCTCCAAACCTGTAAATACCATAGGGGATGATGTTAAGATCCAGCTCATGATGGGAAAAAAAAGAATCGATCTGAAGATGTACGCCTTTCAAGTCCGCTGACGAGGAGAGAATCTGATAAACTCTAAATACTTCCATACTATAAGTATGAAACACTGAGGGAAAGGGGTGTGTGTGTGTTTGTATCTGTGTGTGTGTGTGTGTGTGTGTGTGTGTGCGTTTGTATGTGTGTGTGTGTGTGTGTGTGTGTGTGTTAGTTCTCCAGGCTCTGACATGCAGGTCTGTTGTTATTGATAGCCATGATGTGTTGCTGTCTCCGAGGGGCAATGGGTGATAAAGTTCTTTCTAATTGAAATTTCACAGAGGAACACAAGAGACGCTGGGGGGCTTCTCATGCTTCACACACACACACACACACACACACACACACACACACACACACACAAAATGCAGGTCTCTCAGGAAGGAGGTACTGAGCCATAATCGATACGTACTGCACTGGAAATCATATCACAGGCTGAAGTGTGAGCTTGCATGCTTTATGAAGGGACATACACACACACACACACACACACACACACACACAACCACTCCCGCTTGCTCATTCACCCTCTTCATTTCTTCATTTCACACACTTCTTTTTTTCATGCTCCAGGCTAGGTTCACCTCTGATGCTTTCTGTCCACACACACTCACACACTGAGAAGAGGCTCATAGTCACACAGTATGTCTGCAGTGATGGGAGGCTTCAGTTAACTCCGCCCCTGACATAAACCAAAGTTATTCGATTGGTTGATAGGAAATAGTTAACTTTTATGTAACACACACAGACGTGCACACACACACACACACACACACACACACAATAATCATAATTTATCATAATTTATCAATTTGTATAGCGCTTTTTACAATGGTACATTGTCTCAAAGCAGCTTTACAGAAAAATCATTTTTATTTTATTTATTTATTTATTTTTTTTTACATTTACAAGCGACTTACTAATGAGAGCACATTCACACACCAATGGTAGCAGAGCTGCCATGCAAGGTGCTAGCTTGCCATTGGGGGCAACTTAGGGTTCAGTGTCTTGCCCAAGGACACTTCGGCATGGGATCACCCGGGCTGGGATTCGAACCGCCAACCCCACGGTTAGTGGATTAGTGGACAACCCGCTCTACCGACTGAGCCACAGCCGCCCCAATGAGTGTGGCTTCATCAAATGAGCAGGTCAGAGGTCAGTGCAGAACATACTGCTCTCCTGTATAACACACACACACACACACACAGAAAAAGGAGAGCATGCTTCAAATCTTCAAATACCAGCCATAATTTTCACGTAAACGCAGGATCAAAATGTCTAGAGGAAGTACACACACACACACATACACTTTTTTTCTGCAACTATTGATGGTGCATCTCCATCAGAGTTTGAAGTGACGAGAGGGAGAGAGTGTGTGTGTGTCTGACCCGCTACACCTCAAATTGTGAGTCATCAAAAAGCTCTGCACACACAATAGACAACCACAAATAACCAGAAGCAAGTAAGCAAAAAACACACCAACACAAGCACACACTATACATATATACACACAGTAGACAACAACCCCAACCCCCCCCCAACCACACACACACACACACACACATACTTGTGCCAATTTCACGGTTAAAAACAAAGGGGGATAGAGCATTTGCTGTTGCTGCACCCCGTCTATGGAATCAGTTGCCACTGGACATCCGCCTTGCATTTCCGCCTTGCATCTTCCATTTCCATTTTTAAAACGAGACTAAAAACATATCTGTTCTGTCAGGCTTTTTGATCACACTTTGAATTTTTACGATGTCTAATGTCTGTTTTTATTTAGTCTTATTCTGTTTATTTTATTTTCCCTACTGTGTTCAGCACTTTGGTCAGCTTTGCTGTGTGAAACGTGCTATACAAATACATTTTACTTACTTACTTACAGTGTCCTCTCAGCAATGTTTAATTACGGGTAGAAGATAAGAGTGAATCTCATCAGTTGCTCTCAAGCTGTAGCGGTCAAGAGGTCACATGGCTCTGATGTGTCCCCTCATTAAGCACTTCCTGTTCTAAGGAGGGAAGCTGTGCTGAGGTTCAATCGATGAGGGGCATTCAATACTAGCGAGTGTCAAACTGATGAAAATTACATGACTGGTTGAGCTTAAGCCAAACTCAAATTTTAGCCTGTTTATTTAGCCTCTATGCATGTGGGGTAGGGTGGGGTAGAGTGGGGTAGGGGTGTGGGTGTAGGTCGTTTCTAATGTGATATACATGAGCAGAGACACACTGCAGAAACTGTTTTCCCTTCAACAGCATATCACAGTTACCGAATTAGCTTGGCTTGGCTAATTCAGTAGCAGCTGTAGCGTTAGCATCAGCATTTGGTAATGTTAGTTATTTTACTGAATGCATAAATGCATGTGAAAACCCACCCAAATGAGACTAAAAACTCCCATTCCTGCCCACATGATACCGTCCACTCTCTCCTACACGACAGTAAAATCTACCCACTCCAGCCTACATCAAAGTCAATACAGCCCCCTTCCACCTACATAACAGTAAAAACCACCCACTCACGCCGAAATGAGAGTAAATACCACCTACTCCCACTACATGAAAGTAAAAACTACTCATTCCTGTCTACATCAGAGTAAAAAACCTTCTATAAACACTGAAGATTCCACCAGATGGGCATCACTTACCAAAACTTAAGGTTGTACTGCCTTAAACACTTTTGCAGGTAATTCAAGAGTGAGGCAATATTCAATGAATGAGAGTTGTTCAGGTGATGATTAGAGGCTTACTCAGTTCCCTCTGAGTCCTAGGAGTAGTACAGAACTTTAACCACCCCTCAGGTCCTCATTGTGCCTTACACGTGTAAAAGTGTTAAACTGTTACTGAAACACACAGCTTGTTTTGGCCTCGCTGTTACTCAAGGTCATTGTTTAAGAAACACTAAATAATAGAAAATTAAAAAAAAAAGAGCTAATTTCTTGCTCCTCTACAACAATGTCGTGTTTTAAGCCGAAAGACACAATGGGTAATTAGGAGCCCTTTCTGTGGAGCACCAGCCGTGGACCCAGCAGCACACCCACATTGACACACTCCACTCCTGTTATTAATAAATAACTATTTATAAGCTTGCAAAGGAGAAACATTTGTCTTAATGTTAATATGCAAACAAAAGAACCCCAGGATGGAATTTACTTTTCATTTATGCAGTTCTTGTTACATCGATACTCCAGACAGTTGCTTGTGGATGTTCACATTTTTGGCTCCATTTAGAGGGAAGCGTAACTGAGAATCACTAACAACATTCTCCTGCCTGATCATCTTGATCTTATGATGAAACATTTCTAGTCTGATGGGAGTGGTGTCCTCCAGTGTAGGATTGGCATTTCCCCTAATACACAGCAGTAATGCAAAGCCTCACCATTATTCTTAGCCTTAATTTATAGATTGTTTATTCCTAACTTAAGCTCATACAAAATGCAGACTTCTCTGGCTGAACCATTATGGGGTTAATGTAGAACACTTTTTAGAAGCTAAAAACCTTTAGTTAGTGAACCTGTGAAGAACCTTGGAGAAAGAGGGTATGAATTGATTGGGTAAGTGTGTGAAACAAACTCCAAATCATTGGCACATGCATTCTTCTTTATTTAATTTAACATATGAAAAGTTTTTTTATTGTATTTTTGTGCTCAAAAAAAAAAAAACATTGGATGTTCAGATGATGAGCGTTGTTACTATCATTTTAATAAACAATCATGATCCTAAACTTGGTATTAGTATTGAAGTCAAAATTCTAGTATCGTTACAACTTTACATACATCTGTTTAACAACCGGACTCTTACGACTCCTAATCTTATGATGAAAGTGCTGATGTTCTGGACATGGATGGTTCTAGGAACAGTGAGACGTTATAAGTCAACTTACTGCCATCTTGGTAAAACCTGAATTACTAAAATGGGAACATATTAGAAGAAATGGGCTTCTTCAAAATGTATTTTTTTTGTCAGTGTTTTATTAAATTGGGCTTTACAGAAAGTTAAGTTTACATTTTAATTATTGTAGTTTTTTTCACAACTTTTATGTTCCATCATTCTTTCACACTAACGCCACTGATCACCAACAGATTTAAGTCGTTCTTTCTTTCGGTCTTTCTCTCTCTCATAAGCTCACCTTCCTCAACCAGATCTGTGTTTAGCCAACAGCCAGGCCTGCACAATCACTGGCTGATTGGGGTCGCGATTGGGGTCGTTCCTGCAGCCCGAAGTTGCTGAACGTAGTCTATAGATGAGACTCCAGTGGATCTGTGGTATAAAAGACTCTGATGGGAGCTGCATTCATCACAGAACAAAACAAGGAAGCAGCTAGACTGAGGAGCTGAAACGACTGCTGCTTTGTATTGCAAAAGAATGGGTCAGGAGCAAAAAAAAAAAAAAACAAAACGTTAGCCGTGGCTGTGATTGACAGCTCCATGTGGAAAGAATGAAAACATGTTTCCTTTGCAATGCTCTTTCTTTGCCATCCTTAGAAGTGTTTCAGGGAAATTTAATTCTGCATTAAAAAAAAAGGAAAAAGCTTAAAGATGCCTGATTCTATTCTGTTGTAGCTGAAGTTTTGTTTTTGAGAGAAATTAGCATTCACTATTAGGCATTTGGGCTATCATAGTGCACAAGCAGAAGTTGTCCCCGTGTAAGATCCATCTGGAAGAAAATTACCTACATTGCCAATTACACAATGATCACTAGCAACAAACATCTATTTGAGCACGTGATCAGACAAATATAATGGTCTTAAAGTGCAAGAGAAGTTGGTCAATATCAGGCATCACAGTCAAGGTGAAACTAAATATTGACCCTCCCCAATTTAAAACACCACTAAAATCTGAAATGAACTTAACTGTCCAGTATTAGGGAAGACCCCAGATCTCCAGATTATTAAAATCAATCTCTGCTTCTGATGAAAAATGCCACAATTCCAGAACATATGTACAGTGGTGTGAAAAAGTGCTTGCCCCCTTTCTCATTTCCTGTTCCTTTGCATGTTTGTCACACTTAAGTGTTTCGGAACA
>JAFFST010052413.1:5423-15441 GCA_022414735.1 Noturus placidus
GTGCGACACCCGCCAGCGCGCGATTTCTTGAACTTTTCGAATCCCAGGTAGGACAACTATGGAGAATTCTAAGAAGAGAAAAGTTTCTGAAGAAAACAGAACGTTCAATGGCACGTGGACAGATTCATTTGCTTTCACTGCTGACGAGACTGGTTTCCCAGTATGCTTAATATGTAATGAGAAACTAGGAAACAACAAAAAGTCAAATGTCGCAAGACATTTCCAGAATAAACACGCAGCCTTTGCTCAAAAATATGCGGATGGAGATGAGAGAGAAAAAAAGGCGTTTGGGAACTGATGCGGAAGGTTGATCTGAGTCAAAATCACTCCAACAAGTGGATGAAGTCTGCAAATTCAAGTACATATGCGAGTTTTGTTTGAGTTTGAATATTTTACTTGAAAGTAACCTTCAACCCAACATCATTTTTTCGGAGCTCAAAATGTTTTGTTGCATGCAGAAATGTAATTTTGTTTTCTCTGCAGTCGTTCATTGATTTCATAAATGCAACACATTATAGTTTGTTTATACATAGCATAAAGGCAAAAAAAAAAACGTTATATGCAGTGTTATTTCATTTTAAATGTCAAAAGGGTTTTGCGGCTCCCAGTGTTTTCTTTACTGTGGGAAACGGGTCCAAATGGCTCTTTGAGTGGTACAGGTTGCCGACCCCTGGCTTAGAGGGAAGTGTTAGCTCAGTGGTTAACACATTGGACTTGAGTGCAAAATCCCAGTACTGCCAAGCTGCCACTGTTGGGCCCTTGAGCAAGGCCCTTAACCCTCAACTTCTTAGCTTCATTAAAATGAGATAATTCTGGATAAGGACATCTGCCAAATGCTGTAATGTAATGTAATGTAACCTTTAGGAAGCTTTAGGAAGCTCAAAGTGTATTGCAGAAGTCTGATCTCTCTGATGTGACAATAAGCTCATTTCTAAAATTGTTTTAATGATTTCACTTAAGGGATCTGTAATCTGATCATGTGCAATGATTCTGAGCTTTATGCTGTCTACTAGGAAACAGGAAAGTGCCACCAAGTATTTAGAAGATTCAATAATACAACTGACTACATGCTTATTGAATCCTGGGTCTGTAACTTTAACACTTTTGAGCATTTTAATGGAAACCATTAGCCTGACTCACACTAGGAAGTGAAGTAAAATGTCCATTTTGTTCAATAGAATAGGAGTCCAATACGGGATTTATCAATTTGCCACTAAGTACATTGAAGAATAAGTTAGTGTCAAACAATGAATGAGGATTTTGGAGTTCAACTCTGCAAGCACTGATACACACCTGTCTAACAGAACACAAAAGGTGTCTGATGTTCACTGTTATGAAGCGCAGGTCTCGATTATGATCGTCTTTCACTTGTATGGTTATCTCACTGATGGACCATTTATTAACCAATACGTATTGTGGGGTGTTGTATCTAACACTAACATTCTTGTGGTTCTCTCCCTCTATATGTTCACATCTCAGTAGAGGCACGTAGAAATAACCCACGGTCTTCGTTGTTTCACCATAGTTGAAAATTATGTGAATTTTGAGCGGCATCCAAGCCATCTAACCAAAACCATTGTTTTTCGACCTTGTTTCTTCTTGTCTAATTTTTTTTTCCACTTTAAATGTTTTGTTTTTGTTCACAAATATTTTTTATAATTGCAATTCATAAAAAACACCATCAATGACATTGCCGTCGTAATCAGACAATCAATAGACGAGACGTTTGCGTGATACGCATTTTGTTATGGTGAAAAACTCGTGGGTATAGTTTTCTTTATAACCTTTTGTGAACGGGCCTATTACTTTAGAAATTCTAACAATGTCGCCAACCTTATATTTAAATTTAGGAGTTATGGTGGGTCCATCTTTAGGACCATATAGAGATACACATCAGATTCATTTTCTTTGGCCACATCAATAGGTCTTATCTTAATGCTCATACATAAAATGTCTACAATGCTAACATGTCTGCCACATTCAGTCACAAGATTTAGTATTTTTGTGATAAAAACCAAAATCGGATCGCATGCATTAATACACGTGTGTACCAAAGCAGTCCAATCGCATGCCGTACCTTGCACAAGACACATCTAATTTATGAGATTTGTTAGACGTCTAGGGTCAACATCACAGCCGTTTACAGCTATGGATACACCAGCACAGTCCGTAATGCATTTGCACAACAGACTGGATTTCTCGCACCTAATACGACGTTTAAGCAGACTCTTTGCTAATCCTGTAGCACTACACACATTCCACATCTCAAACGGTAGGTATGATCCCCTTCTAGCTGTCCACGGTTTCATAGACGATCTGCTTTGTGCTGACATCCACAAGATTCTCTCTGACCTCGTTAAGCCTTTGTACGATGTATACTTCGTCCCGTAGCTCGTCCAGAACTGCATCCAATGATCCTTGAATTGTCTGGGGGTTAACCCGCAAACCACACCGACTCAATGCTTGAGTGATGAAATGTTTAAGTCCGGGTTTGAGCAGATCACACGATAGTTCCGCAAAGTATTTTTTAAAGAAATACGTCTCAGGTTCGAAAACACAAGAGTGTCTAAGTTGACTCGGGTGATCCACTTCACACCCCAAACAGAGTTCTTTCAATTTTTTATTGTAGATGGTGTACTGTTTTGACAAAATATTTAATAGAACACAGTAAAGGGCTGTGTGGAACACAGTCTGTGACACATATCTAAAGCATCATAAAACCTGGAATTAATTAATCCTTTAATTTGTAAATCCAAATTAAATCTAAAATGGTAAATGGTGCACTTGTATAGCGGTTTTATCAAAAGCACTTCACACTGTGTTTCGTTTCACCCATTAACACATACACTCACACACGAATGGTAGCAGAGCTGCCATGCAAGGTGCTAACTTGCCATCGGGAGCAACTTGGTGTGCAGTGTTTTGCCCAAGGACACTTCGGCATGTGGAGTCATGTGAGCCAGGAATCGAACCACCAACCCTACAATTACAACCCGCTCTACCACCTGAGAGAAAGCCGCCCCAAATCTAAATCCAAATATGGGAACTGTTTTTTGATAAGAATCCTTTTTTTTTTCAAGTTTTTTCAGTTTTAATCAAATTGTTTAGATTTCTCTCAAGTCTAATTTATATATACAGTATCTCACATAAATTACACTGTTATAAAAGCTGTACATTCACTACTTTACATTGTAGCAAAGTGTCATTTCTTCAGTGTTGTCACATGAAAATATATAATCAGATATTTACAAAAATGTAAGGGTTGTACTCACTTGTGTGAGATACTGTATATTAGCTTGTATGAGGAAAAAAGTGTGATCAAATCTTTAGCATGTTTTTTAAACCGAATAGGATTTACCCCATTACACCTACATGTGATGTTCATAGGGTAACATGACACTTTAATAAGCTATTGATGACAACTGACATAAAGTGTGAAGAAAGTACTTGTATTAGGACCACGTGTAGCTAGAAGTAAGCTTTCTGATCACATGGTTACTCTGGATGGACTTTCTGTTTCATCATGTGCAGTAGTAAAAGACCTTGGTGGGATTATTGACTCCAGTCTATCTTGTGATGCTCATGTAGATAACATTACTAGAATAGCTCTCTTTCATCTAAGAAATATTTCTAAGATAAGAAATATATTGTTACTACATGATGCAGAAATATTAGTTCATGCTTTTGCTCTAGTTCTAGATGCTAATCTAAACTAGATTATTGTAATGCCGTACTGTCTGGATGTTCCAGTAGGAGCATAAACAAAACTCCAGTTAGTCCAGAATGCAGCTGCTAGAGTCCTAACTAGAACCAAAAGATATGACCACATCACCCTGTTCTTATCAACACTGCATTGACTAACAATGAAATCTCGCATTGAATCTAAAATACTATTATTAACCTATAAAGCACTAAATGGTCTCGCGCCACAGTATCTAAGCAACCTTTTGGTTTTCTATGATCCGCCACACCTACTTAGATCAAAAAGTAAAGGCTATTTGATTGTACCCTGAATAGTAAAGGTTACAGCAGGGGGAAGAGCTTTTTCTCATAGAACTCCACAATTATGGAACATAATTCCAATTAGTATTTGGGACTCAAACACAGGCTCAGTGTTTAAGTCTAGGCCTTAAATGCATTTGTTTACGCAAGCCTACCCTGACTAGACTTTCTGTTATGCTAAGCACAGTCCTAATAATCTTTTCTTTCTCTCTCTCCTTCTGTCGAGCTACACACAATCTTATGGAGATCCTGATCCTCTCTGCTCTCCGGACCTGCCTGATCCGTTTCGGATGTCCTACCTCTGGATGGAGTTCTCATCTACTCCAATTCCAGATTGCTGGGACTACGGCTACTTCTAAGGCCAAACAGACTGCATATGAATCATTAATGATTTTTTTCACACTGTCTGTTGTTACACAGATGAAGATGGGTTCCCTTCTGAGTCTGGTTCCTCTCAAGGTTTCTTCCTCTTAACATCTTAGGGAGTTTTTCCTTGCCACTGTCGTTACTCAGTGGCTTGCTCAGTGGGGATAAATTTGCACCTTTAACATCTATATACTGTGTTGATATTTGTGTAAAGCTGCTTTTAGACCATGTCTATTGTAAAACGCGCTATACAAATAAAATTGAATTAAAAATTAAACGACGGTAGTACAAGCAAGGTAACCCACAAAATCAGGACCAACGATGACACTCCCATTTCTCAGCGAACATACTGGACTTCTCCTGCTCTCAAGGCAAAAACTCACCATCAGGTAGAAAAACTCAAAGCACACGATGTGGTTGAAGATTGTGATAGACCTTGGGAAAGTCCAGTAGTTATGGTAAAAAAAAGCCAACACTTAACAGATTTACTGTCGACTATCAGATTAAATTTAGTAACTATTACTGATACACACCCATTACCTCGGGCGGATGATAATCTGGATGCTTTATCAGGGTCTCAGTATTTTTTTCCATGGACATGTCTTCTGTTACTGGTAGGTAGAGTTAGACACAAATGCCAGACAGAAAACTGCCTTTACCACGGGTGATAGCCTATATAAATTTAAGGTTATGCCTATGGGTCTGAAGAATAGTCCACCCACATTCCAAAGGTTGATGGAACTTGTCCTCAGAGGACTGCATTGGATAAAGTGTGTCATTTATCTAGATGACATAATTTGCATGGGAAAAGATTTTAAGGATCATATGAACTATCTCACAGAGATTTTGACCAGGCTCAGAGAAGCAGGTCTCAAGCTTAACCCTAAAAAATGTCAGTTTTGCCAAGCATCTGTAAAGTACATGGCTCACATTGTTTCAAAGTAGAGTTTGGCTCTCATAGTCAGTGAATCAGAGATTGGCAAATATCTAGGTCTCCCACTGAGGTACGAGCATTTCTGAGGTTCTGTAGTTTTCATGGGCAATTAGCTGTGGGCGGATATAGGGCGGCTGTGGCTCAGTTGGTAGAGCGGGTTGTCCACTAATCGGTTCGATTCCTGCCCCGGATATCTCTACATGCCTAAGTGCCCTTGGGCAAGACACTGAACCCTAAGTTGCCCCCGATGGCAAGCTAGCACCTTGCATGGCAGCTCTGCTACCATTGGTGTGTGAGTGTGTGTGTGTGTGAATTGGTGAATGAGACACAGTGTAAAGCGCTATATAA
The DNA here is from genome assembly GCA_022414735.1 of Noturus placidus. Taxonomy (NCBI): domain Eukaryota; kingdom Metazoa; phylum Chordata; class Actinopteri; order Siluriformes; family Ictaluridae; genus Noturus; species Noturus placidus. Next base: position 11,074 of record JAFFST010052413.1, read on the forward strand.
GTGCACTATTTAGCTCCAAATTATGCCTTTAAAGCCCAACCATTTCACAGACTGACTCATAAGGATGTCCTCTTTGAATGCAAAGATGACTGCTCAATAGCATTTCAGCAGCTGAAAGATGCTCAGACATCGCCTCCTGTCATGGCATTTCCTAACTTTGACCAACCATTCACACTGAGTACAGATTCATCTAATATGGCAATTGGTGCTGTTTTGTCTCAAATTCAAAATGTCAAAAAACGTGTCGTTGCATATGCTAGCCATGTACTATCTCCTATTGAATGAAAATGGTCTACATATGACAAAGAATTATGGGCAATAATTTAGCCCTTTAGGTATTTTTGTCTTTACTTGAGCACAAACTCGATCACAGTTGGTGTGTACTTCCAGAGGAAAATAGACATGTTTTGGTAGTACAAGACCACTTCACTAGATATGTCAATGCGTATTCTATGGTAGATCAGAAAGCCAGCACAGTGGCACAGCTGTTATGTGAAAAGTAAATAAAAGAGCATGGTGTTCCAGAGGAACTATGTTCAGATCAGGGCCATTAGTATGAGTCAGTATAACCACCAGGGAGATGTTGAAGATGTCAGTGAAAACAACTGCCAGCTGGTCTGCACATGCCCTGAGCACTCTGCCAGGAATGTTGTCTGGTCCAGCAGGTTTCTTTGGGTTGACTTTACCTAGAGTTTTCCTCACATCAACCATGCTTAGACACAGCACCTGGTCGTTGGGACTAGGAGTGGTCTTCCTCGCTGCCACGTCATCCTGTGCCTCAAACCGAGCATAGGAGTTTCTGCGCATCTGGAAGGGAGGCAACACTTTCAGAGGCGGATGATGTTGTCCTGTAGTTGCTGATGGCCTTAATGTCCTACAACATTTATTGCATGTCGCTGCTATCCAAGAAGTTACTGTGGATTTTCTGGACATGTGCATGCTTTGCCTCTCTGATGGCCAAGGACAGTTAGGCCCTCACTGTTCTTAGGGCTTGTCACCTGCCCTGAAAGTGGCATCTCAGGTCCTCAGCAGTGCACACACCTCTGCAGTAATCCATGGCTTCAGTGATAAAATCTGATAAGCTGTGGATCCACAGTGATCCTGACCAATATTAAGCAGTTAATGAAAATCAATGAATTAATAACTTATACATTTCTATGTTGGCTGTTATGGAACTTTCCAGAAATCCATTTCTCAACTTTTCTCTCCCTACAGGTGTTTTTCATGAAAACCTGAAGTACAACCAGTTGTGGATAAAGTAAATATCTTCAAAAAAGACAGAAGGATGTTACCTTTTTTTAGAGCTTCCATGCACACAGTGCACAGTTATTTTTAGCCCAGCGGCTGGGTAAACATAGGACAGGATAAAACTAACCCAACAAATGGGTTGTTAATTTTAACCCAGCAAAGGGGTTGCTTTTCAACCCAAGGGATGGTTTCATCTTTACAAAACTGCTGGATTAATTTGATTTCATAAATGGGTTAGTATTGAAAATGTCAAATATATCACATTATAAACAAATATGTCAACATGTAATCTCATTTATTTATACATTAATTACATTATACACTCCTTTATTAATAATTGGATTAAACCTCTGAGTGCTGAATTATAAACATAAGCAAGGAGTTTATATACACCGAAAGCAGCACATCTATGGAAATGGTTGTAGCTGAGTGCAATACAGGTTACTTTGCATGTGTTCTCTCAACAGGCTCTTATCTTGGAAGATAGATGTATGGAGAATCAAAGTTAGGCTATGATGAAAGACCATTGTTGCATCTCATTCAGAAAACCTTAATAACCTGTCCTAGTCACTGAAGAGTAAATGTTCCAAATTAATTACACCAGAAATGAATTCTCAGAGCATTCTTTGAGTTTAGACCACCAAGGTGACAAAATAAAAAGCAACTGAAGGAGCAACTGTTCCAACAGATGTCCTGCTGCTATGTTTAGTTTCTATTACAATTGAACCAACCTGGCTGTGACATTTAGAAATAAATACAGTAAATAAACAAATAATAATGTAGACTATTTGGGATGCTGCAGTTCAGAAAACACTGCATGTTGATCCTTGAGGCAGATAGACTACAACAGCAAAAGACCACATTAGGTTCCAGTCTGGTCAGCCAAGAACATATACTGTATACTTAGCAGTTGATACTCCAGCATACAGTATATCGATATGATAAATAGATATGCTATATATTACAAATAACAAATTATTTTCTTTACAGTCAAACTGTGTCCCGATCACCTGGACTCAGTTGCACTTATATTAATGAGTAGCATTAATTCTTCTTTATAAATGCAATCTACATGTAAGACTTACAAACCACATTGCAGTGGAGGTATCAGGTTGTCTTTATATCAAAGCAAATAGGGCTGGTATAAAGCAGCAATGCTGAGGAGATGAGGAAATGGTCATGTAGAAATCAGCTACTAAAGATGAATGAGTGCTTTAAATAAAGAGGAGTTCTACATGCTTATGTTAATGGGCATAGTCTTTCTTTGCCTTGCAAGCTTCATATCCAACAGCTCTCTTTAGCACACATGAAAGTAAAAAACTCATTATTTTGCTGCAAACCGCAGATCCCAGTTCTGATGTGTACCTCTGGTCTCGTCAACAGTGAAAGTTTCAGACTACCTTTTTTTTTTTTTTGCATCTGTTTAGAAACAATATCTGTTCATTCTGAATAACGTGTTTGGTTACATATTTAACAGAATACTATGAACACTTGTAAGGAATTAATTCTGCAAAGATCACTATCAAGAATGACGTTTAAAAAAAGGAAAGAACATAGATGCCATTTATTAAAAGGACATTTTGTTTAACTGACTAAATGTAAACAATTTATTATTTAAGTAATGGCTTATCAACAAAGAGGAACAATTTATAAATAATGTAGATATTGAAAAAAAAAAACACTATTGAGATTAATGCATTTCTGCAGTTTATACATGTATGTGCACATTCTTTGTGAAATTCACATAACACGAAACATGTGCTGCAGCACTACACAAAGTAGCATTACTTGCATACATATAGTCTAAACTGTTAACTGTCTATGCAAAACGAAACACATAACAATGCACATTAACACACACAGAACTTACACACAAAGAGGCAAACATGAACTTTTCTGTCTATGTTGCAAACATCCACACAAGGACAGTTAAATAAAACCTTCACCTTCTCATTTCCAAGTCAAGTTCAATGTCCAATTCAGGCACTGCTATAAAGTTCACAGCACTGAGTACTGTATTGCTGAGATTCCAGCTTCTCTGGCCAGGGCATAAAAATGGCCCTTCTTCTCAAATAGTACATCTGGGGAATCAAACTCCACTATTTTCCCAGCATCCAGAACCATCACTCTGTGAAAAACAAGAGAAAGGGATTATATTGACATTCTAGCAGCCATATGTGATGGGTGTTATTTATATGATTAGCAGCAATGTTCAGAACTCATTCAGACCATAATAAGGAAGGAATTTGAAGAAACTTGACCTTTTCAAGAAACGTGACATTTCTGTTGAATAACTCTGACCTATATTGTTGACTATTTGTATTTTCAGTGAGAAGTGTGTGTGTGTGTGTGTGTGTGTGTGTGTGTGTGTGTGTGTGTGTGTGTGTGTTTTGTATGGGGTGTTTTGGAAGAAAATGTTAATAAGAAGGTTTGTTCTAGGTTTGAACTATTATTATGTGAGTAACTAAAACTTGTGTCACACTAATTGTGCTTACGTAAAATTTCACACACAAATGACGTAACAGATTTCTTGCAACTTAATTCAGATAAGCAAATATGACTGTTGAATATATTTGAGTAGTTAGTACTCATTTTTTTTTAATCATTTCCACTGTTAGATTTTACCGTGTGCTGTTCAGGATGGTGTGAATGCGGTGAGCGATGGTGAGCACAGTGCATTGGGAGAACTCTCGGTTGATGGTGCTCTGAATCAGTTCATCGGTCTCTAAATCAACAGCAGCAGTGGCCTCATCCAGGATCAGGATCTTTGACTTCCGTAGCAAAGCCCTAGCCAGACACAGCAGCTGCCTCTGGCCGACACTGTAACAAAATAAATAAATCACAAATTGTTTAAATCTAGTACTGACTGTTCAATAGACACATAAATGAGTTATCTTCCCACATTTGGGAGTAAGTACGTGCATTCTGTCCATGTCAATTTTCATTTAAAAATTTAAGTAAATGAATAATTTATATAATGAATAATAATGAAATGATTCACATACTTAGACCATTCATCTTTTGGGGATAAATTGTACAGCCTACAGAAGTCCTTATTGTTTTGTGTGTGTATATATATATATATATATATATATATATATATATATATATATATATACA
>JAFFST010052413.1:43547-53964 GCA_022414735.1 Noturus placidus
TGTTTAAATTGGTTTGATGTTCCGAAACACTTAAGTGTGACAAACATGCAAAGGAACAGGAAATGAGAAAGGGGGCAAACACTTTTTCACACCACTGTATATAAACATTGTGATATTGCCACTCTCACAGTCTGCCTGCAATGCCACTCTAATAGTCTATTTTGCCAATGTCATGGTCCACAGTGCCACTCTGATGTTCACAGCCCCATGGTCTGGTGGTCTCCAACACAACTTCATGATCCACAACACCATTCTGATAGTCCGGAACTGTACTTTGACTGCCCACAATGACAATCCCATGGTCAGTGCTGCCACATTGATGCTCCACAACACCACTCTGATTGTTCACAGTGCTACTCTGAGAGCCCATGAATGGCACTCTTACAGTCCACAGTGCCAATCTGCACATTACTTGAACTATCAACAATTCCTGTTTCATGGTCCAAAAAACTAATATGATGGTCCTCAACACCACTATCACAGTTCACAGAGATACTCCAATGGACCAAAACACCACTTGATTGTTTCCATTAACCCTTGGTCCATAACTCCACTTTCAACACTCTGTCATTGTGTACCACCACTTCCCCAATCCATAACACCGCAATGACAGTCTGTCCTGTCACTCTCATGGTCTATGCAAAGATGCTTCTGGACGTGTTAGACTTGCTTGGAAAGACACATGTTACAAAAGTCACACTAGAAAATAGAACTGGGTTGATGACAATTCAACTTATGCCAACTGCATGCAAGAGTTTTATCAAATCACAATTTGTGGGAATGATTTATATATGAGGTAGAATCTAACCCACAAATTGCTAATTAGTTGAGGTGCCACTGTGCTAACAGTGTCGTTTTGGTAGTTCAGCAATTTTAATTTACTGAGCAGTCATTAGATCATAACCTTATCCACTAAACCACCACTACATACCTCATTTAATAAATACTCCTTTCTTAACTAAACATTACCTAATTGGCTCAGCCTAACAAACTGAAAATGTTACGCAGACTTTGGTATGTTAAAAAAATAAGTTGTGCTTAAATATTTATTATTATTATTATTTTCACACCATATCCATCCATTACAATTAAGAAGGACACTAGAATGCATTCAGAAAAGATAGGGAAAAATTCCTTTTCTTTTTCATTCATTAAGGACACATTAGCATAAAATTTATCAACATTAGACATTTAGGTCAACATTGGATCATTCAGAGATCCTCACTGAACTTCCAGAGAGAGTTTGCTGCACTGAAAGTAAAGGGGCTGAATAATTTTGCACGCCCAATTTTTCAGTTTTTTATTTGTTGAAAAAGTTTGAAATATCCAATAAATTTCGTTCCACTTCATGATTGTGTCCCACCTGTTGTTGATTCTTCACAAAAAATTTGAGTTTTATATCTTTATGTTTGAAGCCTGAAATGTGGCAAAAGGTCGAACAGTTCAATGGGGCCGAATACTTTCGCAAGGCACTGTAAGTGTTGGTCTCCCACCTTCTTATTCTTGTACCTTTTAAACAAGTTCTAATGCCTCACCATGAGCACCAAATAGGCATGTGGCTATGTACCCTGACCTTGAAGTTCCTTTTGTTTTGAGATGAGATGTCATGGCATTTGCTATGTTATATTGGCCCATTTAATGGCCAAAATACACTACAAAATATTCTCTTTTCATCTTTATATGTAACAGAGCATATGCAAGGGATATCTTACATTTACATTTACATTTATTCATTTAGCAGACGCTTTTATCCAAAGCGACTTACAAATGAGACACACTCACACACCAATGGTAGCAGAGCTGCATGCAAGGTGCTAGCTTGCCATCGGGGGCAACTTAGGGTTCAGTGTCTTGCCCAAGGACACTTCGGCATGGGATCACCCGGGCCGGGATTCGAACCACCAACCCTACGATTAGTGGATTAGTGGACACCCCGCTCTACCCACTGAGCCACAGCCGCCCCATATCTTCTGAAAACCCAATGACATTATATGATTTTCATCATCAGTACTACTTTACTATATTTGCAAAAAATTACTTTTCATTCAAACTGCCAGCAGTGGTTTTATGTATGCTGCAGCTGTTCTTCACTGCATAAATGCATAATAAATCCGTCTATGCACAAGTACTGCTCTCAACCATTAGGCATTTATACTTGAGCCATGTTTTGAGCCCAACAGCATTGAGCCTGTCAAAAATGCCATAGAATAGAAGTGTGCAACTAGAGACTACTTTACTTTAAAATAAGCATTACTTAAAGAGAACTAAAGTAGCTTAAAGTATGGAAATAAAATGTAAAATTCCATTCAATTGCCAAGTGCTGCTCAGTCTGAAAAAGCACCATCCTCTTCCTCAGGCAAGATCTGGGATTGCAAAAATACAACTCTGAATTGACAAAAATACAAGGTATGAACCAAACCAACAATGTAAAAAAAAAAGTTTATAAACACAAGTCTTACCTTTTTACCATCAATGTATTTCTGAAAAGTAAATGAGAGTTCCCTTTCAAAGTGGAACTCAATGCTGCATGAGCTCCATGCTGTGGGAAGCACCCTCGCATGTGATTGGTAACTGAAGCTTGTCTAACATCATCCCTATTTATAGGCCTGCTGTGATCAGGTGACGTGGCAATTAAGCATGTGTGGTGATATAAGAACAGCAACGGTGAACTGCGCAGCCAGCCTTTTATATTGTCGGTCGTCTGTGTAACGTCTGTGTAACTGTTCTCCTCAGTGAAAATTAATCTCTCTCAAACTGCAGAAAACTCCCCTTTCCTCCAGAAGTACATGACAAAACATCATGCTTCCAAGGAAAACCATGCATAAAATGTATTTATAACTCCACAATGTTAGATTATTTCACCATTGTGAGGAGTGAACGGCACGGCTATTTAGCTATGCCGAAGGTGGAGGAGAAGCTTCCAAGCTACCTCTCCAACAATGACAAGTAATTTGGGTGGCTGGCTTTGCCATTTAAATCATGTAAGGCCACAGCGGAGTTGGTGGGAAAGGCCTATGTGGTAGTGTGTCTTGCTTGTGGGTCACTGTATACAATAGCAGTGTTGCAGGCCTACCAAGCAGAGCTGCTGAGTGAGCTTGACATTCGGCATCATTCAGCCAGTTCCTTCCTTGTTGTGTTGAGTTCACCCAAACATCCATAAGTGGAGCCAGTGCTAGTGCAAGGGAGGCACAGAAGTGGAGTGTGGTGGCCCACCTCCCACCACAGAGGGGCAGGGGAGCCATTGGAGCCTCTGTGGGGCAACATCCTCTAACTTCGAGGTTTGTGTTTGGTGTCAGATGGATGAGGCCCATTTGAAGACCACACATACCTTCATGGGACCTTTCTATGGTCCTGGAAGGTCTGTCAGGTGCCCCAATTGAGCCTTTAGAGTTAGCCTAAGAAAAACTTCTGACTCTAAAGGTAGCTCTTCTGGTGGCCCTGGCATCGCTTAAGCAAGTAGGTGATCTACAAGAGCTCTCTGTTTCCCCTTCCTGCCTTGACTTTGCCACTGGATTAGCCAAGGCCTTCCTATATCCTAGGCCAGATTATGTTCCTACAGTGCCTATGTCTGCTGCCAGCCAGTAGTGTTGCAAACTTTCTCACACTGGAAAAAGCGAGAATGCAACTGATGTGTTTAGTAAGGGCTCTCTGTACTTATGTCCACCGCTCCAGCCAGTAGCGTGAGTCAGAGCAGCTGCTGGTTTTGCTTTGGCGGTACAGCAGAAGTGATGCTGTGTCGAAGCAGCACATCCCTAACTGGATAGTGGAAGCAATCTCTATTGCTTAAGAGATAGTCTCGCTATGCCTCTGAGCATAAGGGCTCATTCTACTAGGTGTGGTGCCTCCTCAAATCCTTTGTCAAAAGACGTACCTTTACAGGATGTGTGTGCTGCAGCGAGGTGGTCTACGCTACACACATGTATTCGATATTACAGCCTGGATATACATTCCACCCTGGGCTCGAATGTCTTCAGTGACCCTGGGGATTGGATCTTTTTATACAGGCCATACCCTCAGTATGATGGAGTAGGTATTGTCATTACTACAGTGAGGAGCTCATGCAACGTTGAGTTCCCCTTCAAAGGGAATGTCTGGGTTACACATGTACCTTGTTCCCTGAGAAGGGAACAAGACATTGTGTAGCTGTCTCATACTGGGGCATGCCTGTGAATTGTGTCTTGACTTCAGATAATAGAGGCTAATGGTGCGGTTCACAGGTGCCATTCTTATATCACTCGACAAGCTAAATCACCTGATCAAGGCAGGCCTATAAATAAGCATGATGTTACACAAGATTCAGATACCGGTCATACGCGAGGGTGCTTCACACAGCGTGCAGCACACGCAATGTCTCATTCCCTTCTCAGGGAACAGGGTTATATGCATAACCCAGACCCAGTTTTATGGGTACGTTTTCAGGCCCATGTGCCCCTCAGTCTGTGTTTTTCTTTATGTGCAGTATGAAACTAAACTAAACCAAATAGTAATGGTTTACTTTTGCTCTGGAAACAGATTTTTTAGGTGCGATTTGTAAATTTCATATTTTTCGCCATCTGAACTGTGATCAGTAAAAACAGCAGAACAGACCATTAATAGGATTTTAAAATTCACATTTACATTTAATACTGCACCAAAACACATTATTGGTACATTTTAATAGTTGGTTTGTTTAAGTATTAGACATAGCTAAAAAGGCTCGCTGTGGAACTGGCTAATGTTAGCTCTAAAATAGCAAAAAAAAAAAAAGTTTTTAGAAACTTTTTTACAGGAAAAAATGGCAATCATCAGTGGGTTCTTTTTGATAAAAGAGTATCTCTAAATCAGTCTGAGTTACTAACTACTGCACAGAAACCTTGCAATTTCAATGCTGATGGAATTTATGAAATCAACTGTGATTTGATGAAAAGGAAGTCTGAAAGAGGTACTTCAGAAGCAAGGGAACTGTCCTGAGTGAACATGATGTGCATAGCAAGGCACATAAAAATGAAGCAAGCCACGATGTATATGTACTGGGGCACAAAGTTGCTTTAAATCTCTTATTGATCACTTTAAATCTTCTCATAATAGTACAAATCACAAACCCCACTCATTAATGCACTAAAATGCAAAATGGCCACAAACTGTGTGCTGAAACAGAATAATCAGCATTCAAGATATTAATTAGTCTGATGTGTTTGCACTAGCATCTTTTTTTTAATTATTATTTTATTAATTGCAGTTTGTCCTTTTACATCACGTGATTATACGTGATAACTCGTGATAATATTATAAATTACAATAATAATGATTTCCCAATGTCCCCAAAAGTACTGTAAGGTATTCAAAATAACACACAGATCAATGTGTCTGTTGATCTTCAAGATAGCAAATGAGCTGTGCTTAACAAGTGCTTCACAACAGCAACTTATTAATTTGTAGGTCAAGTTCCCGATGGACTGGTTTTTAGTTTTTAGAAATTGCTGCTCTCCTGGGATTTTTATGTACAGTGGGGGAAAAAGTATTTGATCCCCTGCTGATTTTGTACGTTTCCCCACTGATAAAGAAATGATCAGATTATAATTTTATTGGTAGGTTTATTTGAACAGTGAGAGAGAGAATAACAACAAAAAAATCCAGAAAAACGCATGTAAAAAATTTTATAAATTGATTTACATTTTAATGAGGGAAATGTGTATTTGACCCCTCTGCAAAACATAACTTAGTACTTGGGAAGAAAGTTCTCACCCAATATTTGACAGTACATGTCCCCGTCCATCGTCCCTTTGATGCGGTGAAGTTGTCCTGTCCCCTTAGCAGAAAAACACCTCCAAAGCATAATGTTTCCAGCTCCATGTTTGACGGTGGGGATGGTGTTCTTGGGGTCATAGGCAGCATGTTAAAGGACAAAAGATTCTAGTAGCCTAGCATATTCCCATGAGCAATAAGTATATATTTGTTCTTTTCAAAGATATGGCTTGTTGTAATACACTATTGCAGTGCTCCAGATTAAAGCAACTTCATCTTACAAAAAAAAAACCTTCTTTTTTTCAAATTCATTCAATTTTCATATAAATTGCATTTTGTCTATAAATCTTAATATCTTACTCACTGGCGTGTTTGGCTCTTATTATACTCCCAGAAATAAGGGCCAATGTGGGGAAATAAATGACTCGAAGCAGAATAGATATTTAAATGGTATTTTCCCTGATTAATGGTTAGTCAGGATGTGAATCTGAATGTTAGTCAGTGTTTTAAATCAGGCTTATGCTCTCCAAAGCAAAATGTATTGCTTATTTGTTTTATTTCTCTTTCAAGAACCAGAGATGGCTGGTATGAATGGGTTAGCCCGCCCATGTCATTCACAAATTAAAGCATCAGTTTAAGGTTTCATTTTTTGATATCAATGTCAAAATACTTACTGTGAACTTATTATTTTAGAGTTTTGTGAAACCAAACACAATAAGACCACCAATGATGGCAAGAAAACTACAGCGAATGGTATGAAGAAGTGAAGCTGGGCCTTATCTCCATTTGGGCAGTAGCATGTCAACAGTTGTGATTTAGAGTTTAATGAATGTGAGGTTTACAGTTTATTGGTTTGAATGAAATAGCTTTTCTATTTAAATGCTAAATGGTGCACTTATATAGCGCTTTTATCAAAACCGCTTTACACTGTGTCTCATTCACCCATTCACACACACACACACACCAATGGTAGCAGAGCTGCCATGCAAGGTGCTAGCTTGCTATCGGGTGCAGCTTGGGGTTCAGTGTCTTGCCCAAGGACACTTCGGCATGGGATCATCCAGGCCGGGATTCGAACTACCAACCCTACGATTACTGGATTAGTGGACAACCCGCTCTACCGACTGAGCCTCAGCTGCCCTATTTAGTTTTTCTATCCATCTCCTATTTTATTCTGTCCGGAACAGATTAAAAAAAATGTATAAACAATGTAAGTGGCCAATGCAGTCAGACAATTTTCCCAAAAGAAAGAAAAAAAAAATAGTGCTTTAAAAATCACAACATTATAACACCAGAATAAACACTGGCAATGGGATAAAGCTGGATGAGGACTTTGTGACTTTTCTCCTTGACAAGTACATTAGCACAATATCTTGGAGAGCTAGGTAAGGCAATGCTTTTGATGAATTACCTTCATAGAAATGTATGTGGTACTAGATACCTGCAAACTCTGATACAGCTAACAAGCTAACACGAGTAGTAATAGTCAGTTGAACAAAACAATTACAAAGACAAACAGGACAGCGAAGGCACTCTTGACCATTCTAAGAGCAACAAATAAGTATAAGCTGAATTTCACATTTATTGTGTTATAACTTTGCTTTCAATAAACACTGGCAATGGGATAAATCTGGATGAGGACACGGTGACTTTTCTCCTTGACAAGTACATTAGCATTATCCCATGCCGAAGTGTCCTTGGGCAAGACACTGAACACTAAGTTGCCTCCAATGGCAAGCTAGCACCTTGCATAGCAGCTCTGCTACCATGAGTGTGCTCTCATTTGTAAGTCGCTTGTAAATGTAAAAAATGATATTTCTGTAAAGCTCCTTTGAGACAATGTCCATTGTAAAAAGCGCTATAAAAATTGACTAATTAAATATATGCACTGGCAACCCAAGGACAACCATTCTAAGAAAATGTTGGATAGGTAGAAACCTTGATATTTTTTTCAGTTTGGACATATTCAGGGCCAGAACTAACACTTACATTCCTTAGCTGTGAATTATCTAGGTGTTTGGAGTGTTAAAGAAAATGTCAACCCTGAAACACATAAAATATATTTATATGGAAACCTTTATGATGTGTGTAGTGATTCTAATGATAATTTGTCATGCTGTATTTTTGTTATTACTGTGAGAAGTTAGAAGTTATGTGCCACAATGACATTGCATGAGGACAGTTGAGTTACAATGGTATTTATGCATTACAATGGCATTTCCAAATTGTCTGTACTGTGTGAATGGGTGTGTGAATATGCATGTGATTGTGCCCTGCAGTGGGTTGGCACCCCATCAAGGGTGTTCCCCACCTTTTGCCCCAAGACCCCTTGCACAGGCTCTAGGCTCCCCGTGACCCTGTGTATGATAAGCGATACAGAAAATGAAAGGATGGATGTAAGTCTTTAAGGGTGGATTTTCCATGATTTCAACAATGTGAGATTGATTACATCAAGTTCCACTCCTGTCAGCCAAGAAGAGGAATCTGAGGCTACAGTGTGCACAAGTTCATGGAAACTGGATGACTAAAGACAGGAAATAGGTCCCCTAATCTTTTTCCAATCTTGAATTGTTCAATTTCAGTGAGCCTGTGCCCCCTGTAGCCTCTGATTCATGTTCTTGGCTATCACAAGTGTAACACAATGCTGATGTAGCCCATTTGCCTTGAGGTCCTTGAGGTTCACAGAATCGTGTATTTTGAGATGCTTTTCTTTTCACCATATTTGAAAAATGTGTGGTTATTTGAGTTACCATAGCATTCCTGTCAGCCCAAACCAGTTTGTCAATTCTCCTCCGACCTCTGTCATCACCATGGTGTTTCACCCAAGCAGAACTACCACTAGCTGGATTATTTTTCACCATTCTGTGTAAACTTTAAAGACTGTTGTGAGTGAAATTGTCTGAAACAAACACATATGGCAACGATAACCACGCTACTGACTTGACATTTTACATGTTACTGACGTGACATTTTTCCACCATTCTGATGTTATATGTGAACAGTAACTGGAGCTTAATTATCTGCACAATTTTATGCACTGTGCAACTGCTACATGATAAACTGATTTGATAATTGCATGAATGAGCAGGTGTATGGGTGCTCATATTAAAGTGTCCAGTGAGTGTATATTATAATATAGGCTATAAAGTTCTATAAAAACTAAGGTTCAGATGCTCTGTGTGTGACATAAACTCCATTATTGCCATTAGTGACAGTTTGCATTATATAAAAAAAAAATACTCAGGAACAATGCTACACTCTCTGCCCATCTCACACTCCATGTTCCAACCTTATGGCTTGTGTCCAATTGCAGCAAACTACTGTGAATGCACCCATTTTATGATTTCCCCATCAACTATAGCCAATTACCAGCCACAGATATATCCAATGGATTATTCATTTTCAGTGTTCAGCATACTTTTAGGTCTGGATATATTAGACAAAAAATTAAATTTTACATTTATTTGCATTGGTTTCTGATTGGATCAATAAAAATTTTTTAATTCAAACTTCCACACTAAAAGCAATCAGGAAACTGTTTTATTATGTCTTCATTACAATGCTGTGGCTCTTCATAAAGGCTTTTTTCAGCTAAATGTAATAGAACCAAAAACAGATCCAGATGGAATGTTATTTATATACTTTATACCACAGTGTTCTTGAATCTGGTTGGCCAGAAGGTGGTGTTGATATGTCTGTAACAGCATCTCTGTTGACACAGAAGTGTACTCCTTCTATTTGTCTTTCCTATATTTTTTAATTTACTTTGCCATATACAGTCAGGTCCATAAGTATCTGAGCTGTGACCCAATTTTTGTAATTGTGGCTCTGTACACCACCAGAGTGGATTTCAAATAAAGCAGTTATGTAATTAAAGTGTGATCTTTCAGCTTTAATTCAAGGGAGGGACTCTAAGGGGAGTAATCCCTAAATGCTTAATGCAATATATTTGTAAATCCCTTTAATTATAGCTGAAAGTCTACACTTTTCAAATCCATTGTGGTGATGTACAAAATTGTGTCACTGTCCAAATACTTATGGGCCCGGCTCTATTTGATTAGAATTATAAGTACTTTGTTATTCAACAAATAAAAATGTATATTTGTTTATATGGTGCCATTTTCTGTTTGGAGAAACAATATGTTTAGTTAACATTTTTGGAAAGAGTCTCCAGTGTCAGCACTTTTTTTCACCACAGGAATGTCTTCAGGACAGAGTGCAGAAAACAGTGAAGGAATGACTATTTATAGCTTCTATAATGTAAGTGATAACAGAAATGTACATGTTTTACAGACATTGCATTACCACAAAACTAAATTTAACTATAAACAGATGAAATGTATGACATGATATTCATTAACAAGTAAGCCTTGTTAAAAATGTAATCATTGGCCAATTGCTATATTAGAAGTGGAATACAACACTTGCTGTAATAGGGAAATAATCAACTCTGGGGTGGTGACAGCTCATCATCATTGATTATTTTTCATAAAACACACCCTATCATGTTTTAATCTTTACTTAACACATATATCCATTTTACATAGACAATCACTAGATAGGGTGCACGGTGGCTTAGTGGTTAGCATGTCCCCCTCACACCTCCAGGGTCTGGGGTTCGAGTCTCGCCAGGACCATGTGTGTGTGGAGTTTTCATGTTCTCCCCGTGTGTCGGGGGTTTCCTCTGGGTACT
>JAFFST010052418.1:9481-19481 GCA_022414735.1 Noturus placidus
ACAAACATGCAAAGGAACAGGAAATGAGGAAGGGGCAAACACTTTTTCACACCACTGTAGATGTCCTAGTTTGCGTCCTCTGTCAGTATACCGTACAAGAACGGTCTCTAGAGGCAAAATAGCAAACTATTGCTGACTATGTTTACATGGTCAGCAGTAATCTAATTATTGACCTTATTCTGAATAAGACGTATGATATTCTGATTAAAGTGTTCACATGGGTCGCTTTTAGTATATTCCTTTCATGTTCATGCTTTGCGTGTTATAGAACATAGATGGATTAACGGCACACGTCATGACGTCACCGCGCCCATGCTGTCCAATGTCCCTCCAGAATTTCATGTATCGACATACAGTTGGTCTTCGTTATGGTACAAATGCTTCAAGTGGAGTTTATTATTTGTCATGCTGTACGTGCAATGTGATGACTGCTTGAAGCCATGGGTTGCGTCCCAAACCACATACTTGCCAAGATACATGTATTTCACCTACTATATAGTAGGTAAGTACGCGGTTTCGGATGCAGCCGTGCTCTCGTTTGCCATCAAACAGATGAGCTCTGTCATGTGTGTACGTGTCGTGTCACAGAACACGGTGAAAACTCCCACACGACGTTAATAGTGTGATTACGGTGTGTACATGTCTGTAATACACGTCGATAATGCGACTAAAACAGGAGTACTCCACACGTCTGCATTCCATTAGTGTTTACTTTGAGTATGACTTTAATCGGAATAATCTCTGTTTGCATGCTAGTTTCTTAATCAGAGTATCGTCTTAATTGGGTTCATATGACTAATGAACAAATGACAAATTTTGTCGTGTTATTTGAAGTCCATCCATCCATCCATTTTCAACTGCTTATTTTTTTTCAGGGTCATGGGGGAACCTGGAGCCTATCCCAAGGAGCATCGGGCACAAGGCGGGGTACACCCTGGACAGTGTGCATCGCAGGGAACAATCACACACACACTCACACACACTCACACACATTCATACGTGTTTATTTTTTTAATTCATTTTGATATATATATATATATATATATATATATATATATATATATATAATCATTATTTCATTTAAAAACAGTACAGTACATTTAACACAGTACAGTCAGGTCTGTTTATTTGTGTCATAAAGTTCAGTAGTATTTTACATTTAGTATCAGTTTTAAAACATATCAGAGGACTAACAGGTAAGTTATCTTAGTTATCGGTATCGGTAAACTCCACTATCGGTCGACCTCTAGAAATAATAAATTATCATTTAAAAAAAAAACAAACAAAAAAAAAATCCCTTCATTTTCTTCTTTAAGGCACTTCGGCGTTTTAGCTCGTCACTCGGCTTTTTCCGGAACGCACTTGATTTAAATCGGCTGTTTCCGGATAACTTCGGGCGGCCGATAACGGTCAGTGTGTTCAAATCTTTGATGCTAGCTTCAGTTTACTAGCTTCAGTTTACTAGCTTCTTCTGGCCTGCAGTGAACTAGACAGGAGATAGGAGATAGAGAGAGAGTGAGGGAGAGAGGGAGAGAGAGAGAGAGAGAGAGAGAGAGAGAGGAAGGAGCCTGGGTCCGGAATGACGGTGTTGCAGGAACCTGTCCAGGTAACCGAACTGTTCCTTCGGTCCAGAAGCGAAGGCTTGATCGGACCGGAAACTCGCGCTTCACCTGCCGGCGTGTTTGATCACTCTGTACCGGGGCTAGCGTTCAGGCCTATAGCTCCGGCCAGCTAAGCTCATTGAAAACTCCCAGCTTCCACTCGTCTTCGCTCTGACACGGAATAACTTTAGGATTTATTTTTTATTTTAAATCACACGCACACATTTATCAAGATCAGCTTTCAAACCAAACCCTGCTGACATTTAACAGTTAATTCCTTTACTAATCCGAGCGCGCGACTGAATTAACGCTAGCATGTTAGCATGTTGAGTTTGCTAGCTAACGTTCAAGCTTTTATTTCTTTTTTTTTTTTTTTTTTTAATAGACGTTTTGTTGAAATGTGTAAATAAACGTTTAGGCGAGGTTCTAGGTGTAGAAATGACATTAATCATATATAAATGGCGCAGTTGTATAATAAATAATAATAATAATAATAATAATAATAAGGTTAGGCCAGTGGAGTGATGAGTGCGTGTTCATTGAGTTAATGACATTTCTACAGGACTAGTTCAGGGTGGGTTAGTTAACCAGGTTGGGGTGCAGTGATCTAGTCCTTGTGCTTGCTAACCAACGCTCTTAAGACCTATAACTAACGGGTCATGGGATTAGTCAACGCCAGAGCTGATGATTTATTCATGTCATTTGTATGCAAGATGTAGTGTTGTTGTTTATTTAAAAAAAGGAGGGGGGGGGGGCATTTTAATGCATGCATTGTGCACTGATGCACATAATACATACATGCTGAAATCTCTAATTGGGTTCGGAAATGTTTCTGCCTGCCGTTTCTTCCCCACGGTCTAATCTAAACGTCAGACGGTTGTTTTGGCTCGTGGATGACATCGGAGCACGAAGCTGTACGATCGCACTAACATGACCCTGTCCACGGCACAGATCTAAAAATAAAAGCCTGGGATTTAACCAGACGCAGGTCCAGACATAGCGGAGACGCTTAGAAGACATTCTGGAAGGAGTACGGATTTTGAGAGTAACGTAGTCTGCGGAGTGTCCGGAAAGTCTGCGTGCGTACAGTAGGGGACCGTGTACACCAGCACCACGTCTGCTGTGCCGTCGGCAGCGGTGAAATACACACGGAACATGGCAGGGAAAAGACCCCTCGATCCTCATCGCCTCAAGCGCACGTTTGAAAAATGTCCGAGTCCGTTTTCTTCATGACTCCGATTCACGGCGATCGACGATGTGGTCGATTTCTTTCATCGCAGGTCTACCGTTGGAGGATCTTCATCGCGCAGTCTGATCCGGAGAACACGGGTGTGACGGCGAAGAGCCGAAGGAAAACCCCTGAAATATTCGTGATGTGTTCGGAGATTCTGGTGCTGGTTGGTTGATGCTGGTTGATCTCTCTGTTCAACAATAGCGCCATATTGATATCACCTCAATATGAGATCCATCCTAGAAGTAGTCGAGACATTGGTGCAAACGTTGGACTCGGAGTCCCAGAATGCATTGCAGCGATATGACGCAGTTGTTCCGAGTCACAGCGTGGACTCGGTGATCTACGAGATGATGTTGACGGCGGTATGAGCGTGAAAGGCGATGTTATGTTTGAGCAGAGCGCTGGACAGCTTCCTGAAGGACTAAAGCGCCGCTGCATCGCTGTCTTTTAACTAGACATGAAGTGAGGGTTAGATCGCCGCTGTCAGCTGGTAGAACGGCATTGTGGGTAATGTAGGACGTGAAAATACACCGATACGTCAGTGAAAGAAGTTCTCATTAGGTCTGATTCATGATTGTTACGGTGATGATTAATGATCGTCAGGGTGGAAAACTGTGTCTCAAGTCATTTTCGACTAAGGCCGCAGTCACACAAGGCTTTAAGCGTGCGTGTTTCTGTCGGACGCCGCTGAGAAAATGGGCGGGAACAGGATATACGACATCATCATTCTTCAGGGCACTGAAGTTTTCATGTGTAATTCCTGGTTTCAGCAGTACAATGTCAGATATTCGAAGCAATTCGAAAATAATTTCACGTTTTCATCTATTAAATTTAACGTCTGTTGCCGTTTTGCAAATCAGGCGGGCTCGTGCTTGATGACAGTCCGTGACCTTCGTTAACGTGAAATGTAAAAACGTCGTGTTCATTTTTAAGTGCTCTTTGTTTGTTTTATTGTAGTGTAATGGAAGTTTTTCAGGTGAACAGGACACAAGCTGTTTTATCAGTCCCGTCAGTCATGGTGATTGATCTTCCTCGCCCGTTTCTCGGGGCTTCGCGGATTAAAAGCGACTCTCCACACGTGGTTTTCTTCTACGTTCTACGACGGAGTCACGTGATGTGCAAAATGTGATCGGTTTGATTCCACTTTCGTGTAAAGCGTCCAGAAGAGAGTTCTGTGTGCCCTCTCGCCGGTAAACGTTTTTTGAGAATAATGTCGGTAAACGAGACCTTTCTACTTGCACTCGTGTTCTGCTCGCACAGAGGGCTTTGTACTGAGCACGTGTCACGATGACGTCGCACGACGCGTCCCGGCTGAAACCCGTGTTACATTTGGCAACGTCGCTTTGTTTCTGCGATCGCAAACGCTGTTCCAAATCAAGCAGGGTTCTGAATCAACCGTAAACACAGTGGCACGTCTCTTTTTACTAATGTATATACATACACGCGTTCGATCGATCACCGTACAGAGACGTGTTAGCGTCTTAGATCTATAACACAGACTCTACGCTTCAGTCATCCATTTTCTTTCCCTGCTTTCGTAGCTCGAACGGTTCAAAGTGATCGTGTATGTCAGTGGGCCTAGTTTTCATTTCACTGTACTGTATATAACTGTGTGAGCAATAAAGGTCTTGGCGTCCGAACGCGGTGACGTTTGCTCTCTGTCGGTTTTATTTACAGGCCGCTGTCTGGCACGCTTTAAACCACTATGCCTACCGAGACGCCGTGTTTCTGGCTGAGAGGCTCTACGCTGAAGGTAAGCTTTCTCTACATGGTTCAGAAGCTCCTCCTTTTCCTTTCTGTCCTCCTGAAACATCTGTGCGGTAATGTCATGGACGTGAACTGTCCTCGTTCGAGATGTGCCGCTTCTCATCTATTCATTTCTGTTTAGTTTGTGGTTCTTAAAATAAAGTATTCTCAAAAGATTTCACAGTACAGATAATATCTTCGCCAAGTGTATCGTCGTGTAATTGATCGCGGTCGTCATGGCGCCTCTCCCTTCTTTCTCATCGCTTCTGATTTAATGTGAGGGTTTTAACATTCGCTTCTGTCTTTGTTTTTGTTTGCTCGTTCCCGTCAGTGCACTCCGAGGAGGCGCTCTTCCTCCTGGCCACGTGTTACTACCGCTCGGGGAAAGCCTACAAAGCCTATCACCTCCTCAAAGGGCACAGCTGCACCACGCCACAGTGCAAATACCTCCTCGCTAAATGCTGTGTGGAGCTCAGCAAGTAAGCAAAACTCCCCCTCACGTGTGTGTGTGTGTGTGTGTGTGTGTGTGTGAGAGAGAGAGAGACCGTGATAGTCTGATTACGGATCTGTGTGATATTGTTGGTTTTTTTAGTTTTTTGCAATGCAAATGGTGTCCCAGAACGAACCCCAAATGTTTAATAATATGCATTTGTTTATTTAATTTTTTTTACATTGCTTCCGAAAATAATAATAATCTAAATAAGAGTTTATCACTGAATGATTTCGTTATTCGTGAACGTAAATCTTTATCGTGGAGGCATTTAGCATTTATTAAACATAAAATAAGTGTGATGTTTTTGTTCGGGTCTCGTGAACTGCAGCACACTTCAACTGCGTGAGACAGTGATTCGAATCGACTCACTGAATCAACTCACTGAATCGACTCGACTGTGGGAAGCGATTCGTTTTTTGTTTTTTTTTAGTAGACCCGAGGTACAAAACTGATCCGAATGACGGCGCTGCAGAAATGCCATTTGTTCTGAATATACACGCGTGCTACCGTACACAAACTCATTATTTACATCATCGTTTATTTAATGGAGACTTAATATTCTCTGTGTTCTCTCGGATGATTCTTCTGATACCGGCGCTCGTTTGTTCGGCATTTTCCTTTGCTGTATTTCTCACCAACGTGTGGGAGAGTTTTACAAATACATTCTCAGCCTTACGCACACCGAACACAACAGATTTATTTATTTATTCTAAATTATATTCTGTTTCTCTCCGATTTAAACGCTGCAGTGCCCTTTTATTCAAAGCGTTTCAGCTTGGAATCGTCTCGCCGTGACCGTTTAGTGTGTGGGACGGCTGAATGGACCGCTATGGCAACTACAGTGTCGTATTATCTCGGAAGTGGGTTGTGTAGAGTCACGCTGTAGTCTGGCTGCGTGATGTGGTGTCACTGTAGTTACAACGCTAATGTTTATTCATTCATTCATTTATTTATTTATAAAGGTTTTCCAGTGTAACTGCTGCATAAGGACGTGAGGTGGTTTCAGGGCCGCCACTGCACTCTTATTAACGTGTGTGTGTGTGTTTTCCTATTTCAGGCTGGCTGAGGGCGAGCAGATCCTCACAGGTGGTGTACTGAACAAACAGAAGAGCCAGGACGACATCGTCACCGAGTTCGGTGACTCGTCTTGCTTCACGCTGGCGCTGCTCGGCCAGATCTACTGGTGCGTGAGCGCCGCTTCGCTCTACTGGATTGTTCACACCCGCACACGTTTAACCTGCATTGACTTGGTCACTGAATATATATATATATATATATATATATATATATATAGTCCGAAAGCAGCGACCAAGTCAATGATCTTAAATCAAAAAGACTGAATGCAGGTTAAAAGTGTGCGAGTGTGAACAATCGCAGGCACACATACCAGAGATTTTTGTCGCTGCCAGTCACTGTACCACGAAGTCGCCAGTAGGTGTCCCTACTAATAAACATTTATCAGTGGTTGGTGCAGCCAGCGTTCCACTTTCGACAGCAAACCAGTTTTCTTGGCGCTAAAATTAAATATTCTGGAGCGTTTATATATATATAAAATTCATCAGTCTATATACGCATCATGTCCTACGAGATGAAGGAGAAGCAGTGTGTGTGTGTGTGGGTGTTCTGCGAAAGCGCAAATGCCAGACTGTCAGGGTCTATGAAACCCACAGGCAGCATGGTGTATCACACACTTGATGACACGCATCATCAAGTCACTCCAAATTTGCATAAAGTTAAACTTTTTTGCATCACTGGATACGCCCACATCTAGTCGCCAACGGTCAGGAGTCTCCGGTCGCTTTGTAGCTGCGAGTCACTGCAACTGCGAGACACCTCTCTAATGCTGTCGGAGGAAAGCGCTATCTGCCCTCTTCCTCATACATGAGATCACAGATTCCCTCCATTTTCCTAGTGTCTCCGTGATTGACAGTGGGAGAGAGGATGCTCCTCCCACCCAGAAAACCAATCAAAAGAAGAACGTCGAGGAGCTAGCTTCTATCAAAGACAGTGCAAGAAAGTGAAACGGGTTATTTTATTTTTCATAGTGCTAATGACGAAGCAGTGTATGTTACAGATACAAACGCTTTCTTAGTTTTATTTCACGTCTTTGTGTAAGTAGTTGTCCTTTGTGTACAGCTCTCGGTTTAGAGACATGGATAATGCCTAATAATGCCTCTCCTTCTTGTGTTTTGCAGCAAAACCGATCGCTTAGCGAAAGGAGCCGAATGTTATCAAAAGAGCCTGAGTGAGAATCCTTTCCTCTGGTCGCCCTTCGAGTCTCTGTGTCAGATCGGTCAGTTCGTTTATTCAGATGTACCATTAATTAGTAATCTGTGTTACAGCTGATTAGCTCATAGTCATGGATTAGGAGCATTAGGAACAGGAATTCGAACAGACTCCACCAGTGTGTGTGTGTGTGTGTGTGTGTGTGTGTGTGTGTTTTCAGGTGAGCGACCAGACCCAGAGCAGATCTTTAAGCTAACGTCTCTGCAGAGCTTCAGTGGAGGCAGCGGAGGAGGCGCCCCCTGTTTCCCCATGAGCCCAGCTCACACTCCCAGCCACATCACGACACACAGGCAAATCGACTCCGTTCTCATGGAGACACCCCAGGACACGCTGGTACGCCGTATGCACACGCCAGTCCCTAAAAGCGCCTCGCTTTCGGAAACTAATCCCTGAGACAAAGAGCACAGCGTCCTGTAAATCTTTGTATGACTTAACCTGGAAAATATATCGAACGTGATGATACGCTTGTGCTGACGCCATGGCGTTAATTGTTTATTCCTGTTAATCATTCATCCTGGGGGCGGAGCTTCTTGGGCATGCGCGGGAATGGATTGGTGGCATGTCTAAACTCTTCGAGATCTTTAATCTTACCTAGCGCACTTTTTCAAAAACACGGTCTCTGCAAACTCGATAACCAATCAGAAATGAGCATTGCTCCTCGCTGACACGTCACAGACAGTGTTTGAGAGTGGGCGGAGACCACATCGCCGCCTCTGAGCATGCTCTTTCTTCCGTTCTTCTTTATAGGAACTGAATCGGCTCAACTTGGAGTCATCCAACTCGAAGTACTCGTCCCAAAACACGGACTCGTCCATGTCTTACATCGACTCGTCGGTCATCTCGCCCGATTCAGCGCCTCTGAGCACGGGCGGCTCTCTGCTGTCCAAGCAGGTGCAGAACAAACCCAAGAGTGGCCGCTGTCTGCTGGGAGGCACCGCCACACTGAGCCCTCTCACACCCAGGTATACACAGAGGAGGTGTTTTTATTTACTCGGTTATCAAAAATGATTTTATGGAAACAAACTAAATGAGAGTTGGTGGAAGACGAACACGCGTTCCTCTCTGTCCGTAAGAAAATTAAGAACTTCCCAGTTAATAACGTTGTTTCGTTCTGTCTCGTGTTTCTTCTTGCTTTACATCCAGTTTCGGGATCTTGCCCCTGGAGCCGAGCCCAGGAGACCCCTCGTATCTGCAGAACTACAGCCACAGCGGGACGGGGATGGAGCCGCCTCCACCTCCTGGCCCACCGAAGAAGGTTGCTTCCTTAATCTCTTGGTTTAATTCGGGTTTTAATCCGTGCGTTTGATTCCTGTGCGGCGTTTCTGCGTTGATTGTACGCAGTACGTTCCGCGGCGTAACCACGTTCCTCTTTGTTCCTGATAGACGGTCAGCAGAATCAGTCAGGTGGGGACGAAGTCAGTGTTCGCACAAAGCGGAAACAGCAGAGAGGTTATTCCCAATCCGTTTAACCAGACGCAGACCACGGCACCACAGACCAGGTGAGAACCCGAATAAAGAAACCAGGTGAGAAACCCGATATAAAGGCTCGTAGCTACAAGATTTCCCCCATATGCTAAATATAGTCACTCATGTGACATGTTTGGAGTAGAGATCAACCGATATTCATTTTATTATCACTGATATTTACATGTTTATGTGCCTGATATGCAGCTATTTATTTATTTATTTATTTATTTATGGTTTTACTTCTGTTTTTGGCACAATCATAGCAACACACCTGATCTGAACAAACCAGTTTATTTATAACAGTTTTGTCAATTTCACTTCCTCCTTGCATTACAAGGAGCCTGCATTACAAAACCGATTCATCGGTGGATCTGATATTACAGAACTGATAACCCAGTACGGACAAATGCTTAAATATCAGGAACACCGATTATCGCTCGACCTCTAGATTGGATTCTTTACATTTCCTGATTTAGTTTTACACTGAAGCTATGAGGCTTAATACTGATTAAATATTGCATACAAATGAGGAGAACTTTACTGTGTACATCTGAATGCTGTAACGTTACAGGGCAGCTATCCTGGACAACCAGGAGTGTGTGTGTGTGTGTGTGTGTGTGTGTGTGTGTGTGTTTTAATTGTACTGACATTTTAAACTTAAATACTTAAGAAAAATGATTCTGTCCAATATAGATCTAATTTCACATCCAGATTTCTGTAAAGAAGCTCTGTACAGATAGAAATCGGCGTATGGAGAATCGGTCAGGCTTCTTACCGCCGAGAGACGTATAGGAACTACGTTCGCTCCGGTGAAAGATGAATAATCAAACTTCAGATGCCAAATGTTCGTCTTGGCTGTTTGAGTACATGGGGTCAACGTTTGTTTGGAACCACAGTTAAATAAAAGGGCGTGTGTGTGTTTGTGCAGTACTACACCTCAAGTGCTGAGTCCCACCATCGCTGCACCACCCAACGTTCAGCCTCGACGGAGCTCCAGGCTTTTCACCAGCGCCAGCTCCACCGCCAAGGTACAGCCATCCTCCACTACATTCTCACACCACAAAAACTTTGAACCCCATATGACTCTGATCTGAGTATTTACCCTAACAACCTCTTAGTGGTGTGTTTAGAAAACTGTATCACCATACTTGAGGACATCAATGATCTGTGATG
>JAFFST010052418.1:21981-27176 GCA_022414735.1 Noturus placidus
GTGTGTATGTTTGTTTTAGATGGGTTGATGTCATTGATGCGGGACATCGGGCGAGGTTACCTAGCGCTGTGCTCGTATAACTGCAGGGAGGCCATCAGCATCCTCAGCCAGCTGCCTGCACACCACTACAACACCGGCTGGGTGCTGGGCCAGATCGGCCGCGCCCACTTCGAACTGGCAGAGTACATGCAGGTGAGTGACTGGCGTCCAGGTACAATCAGTGTACATGGTACACATATACCTCACGTCACTTCATCACTACTCTCTCGTGAATGCACGACCTGAAATGATTTCCGTGGCTGATTTAATAATCACACAACCTCTGTATTATCAGGAAGATTAGCGCATCATAATCGATACCGTAGTGTGCGCGTCGGCAAACCTGCTTTTGACACAGCATGCTGAGTGATTGCTCCAACTTGCCATCCTACTTCCCGTTTCTAGTTTGGTGAAGGTGGGGAGAAGATTATTATGGTCTGCGGTGGAGATGGAGTGCCTTATTGATGGAGATGGACCGATTATAGATTTTTTTTATTTTTTATAACAGATTATTTGCATATTTATGTATACACCAATAAATCGAGGGGTTTGGAAAAAGTGCACTGTTCCTAGTGTTTTTTTTATTTATTTATTTTTAAGTAAATCTTCGATAAGGTAAAGCACAAAAATAATTGACACAAACTGGGGGGGGGGCCCTAAAAATGTAGTTCTGTGGTCCTGCATACAATTCTCAAAATGGCCACAAGATGGCATTTTCATGGATTCGTTTATCGGTGAATCTGTTATTACACAACCGATATCCGATTATAGAAAAATGCTTAAATATAGGGGGAAATATCTGTAAAACCCATTATCGGGCGGTCTCTACTTCTCGGTACCTATAAAACCAGACGCTCCTAGGACTGGAACACACGGTGTGCAGCTTTGTGGCGAGAGTCACAGAACGTCAAGCATCGTGCCTGCCTTCGTGGTTGAAAATAATCTTATACAAGATCAGGTTCCTTGTTTGCAGGAACTTCTGGGCGATTATGAACAGAAACCTGAACGCGAACCCGTGATTAATTATAAGCCCCTCAAGCCAAGCGGGCCCAGAATGGGTCCTGGGTGTAATTTAGATGTTAAAATGAGGCTCTGATACAGCTCCTACACCTCTCCTGCTCATTTCTATACCGAGCAAAACTGCTGCATTGTTTCACCTGGGTTACGAAGCAGATTGTAATTGGTAACGCATCTCCCGTTCCCGTGGCCAGGCGGAGAGGATTTTCTCCGAGGTGCGGCGCATCGAGAGCTACCGGGTGGAGGGGATGGAGATCTACTCTACCTCACTATGGCACTTACAAAAAGATGTGGCTCTCTCTGCACTCTCTAAAGACCTCACCGACATGGACAAGAACTCGCCAGAGGTAACCGCGCCGGTTTAATTGATTTCTTAATTACAGTGGTATCGTTGTTGCTTATAAATACACGTAAATAAACTTATTTATTTATTTTTAAATCCGCAGCCCTGGTGTGTAGCTGGTAACTGTTTCAGTCTGCAGCGGGAGCACGACATCGCCATTAAGTTCTTCACGCGGGCCATCCAGGTGGACCCGAGCTTCGCCTACGCCTACACGCTGCTGGGTCACGAGCTGGTGTTCACCGAGGAGCTGGAGAAAGCACTGGGCTGCTTCCGCAACGCCATCCGGCTCAACAAACGCCATTACAATGCCTGGTACGACTCACTGTAGTACGCTCCTGTTTACACTTCAGCTAGATTATCGAAGATGTTGGTTAGTGAACGTGTGCGTGATCTTCTGCTCCACTAGGTACGGCTTGGGCATGATCTACTACAAGCAGGAGAAGTTTAACCTGGCTGAGATTCATTTTAAGAAGGCTCTGAGCATTAACCCCCAGAGCTCAGTACTCCTCTGTCACATCGGAGTGGTGAGTGTATAACCTCGAAAAACGCACGTAACACACTTATCTCTTTACCTCGGAGTATCAGGGACTGGACGCTGGCATACGCGACTCAGAATGTTACACAGAATGTTATGATGGTGGATGTCTAGCAGCTCTGCTTTCAGCAGTAGGACAAATGACACCAAAATCGATGCTTTGACAGCTGGCAGCATAAATAATTTATTATTTTTAAAAAGCTAAACCACATGTTTACTAATTAACGATCGAAGTCCACAAAGCTAAACTAGTTACACTATAAAGCTCATAGGCATGTCCTTTTCTCCCAGACACTTCTTTATCTAACTGCTGTTCATGCTGCACTCTTCCACATGCACGAGTGCAAAGACGCCCAAGATTGGTTACTGTCTCTGTGGTTCACCCGAGCGAGACCGAGAGCGACACACGTCATCTCTCCCATGATTCACTCGGCTCACAGCTGTACATCATGATAAATATTCACAGTCGTGATGTGATATTTTTGTCATATTGCCCTGTACCGCAGTACACTGTTTATGTGGCTAGTGTTCTGGTCACAGATATATAAAAAACTCTCTCCCCATGTCTCACTCTCTCTCCTCCCCATCCCCCCCTTATGTATGTTTTTGTTTATGTATGATTAATTTTTATGATTTTGTATTTATACATGATGTCTTGTAAGCATTCGGCACCTTGAGAAGCTACTTTTAAAGGTGCTATATAATATAAAGTTTATAACTATTAATAACGTTTATTATTATTCTGATTACAGGTTCAGCATGCACTGAAAAAATCAGAGAATGCTTTAGAGACCCTGAACAGAGCGATCAGCATCGACCCTAAGAACCCACTATGCAAATTTCACAGGGCGTCTATTCTCTTTGCAAATGAAAAATACAAGGTAGGCTAGCCTTCTCTCGTTCTCTCTCTCTCTCTCTCTCTCTCGCTTGCTCGAGTGTGTTGTGTAGGAATCCTCCAATAAATCCTGACTGGATAGGCGACCGATTTCACGACTGTGGTTTGTTTTTTTTCCTCCCCGTAGGCCGCTCTACAGGAGCTGGAGGAGCTGAAGCAGATCGTGCCCAAAGAGTCACTTGTTTACTTTTTAATAGGAAAGGTAAGACGCGGCGAGTGCGCCACATTCGCGGCGTTCCTTTCATATCGTTTCCCATTGTGAGCGCTCCCTCTTCTCTTCAGGTCTATAAGAAGCTCGGTCAGACTCACTTGGCTCTGATGAACTTTTCATGGGCCATGGACTTGGACCCCAAAGGAGCCAACAATCAGATCAAAGAGGCCATAGACAAGCGTTACCTCCCTGACGACGAGGAGCCCGTCACCCCCGACGACTACCCCTACTACTCCAGTAAGTACGAGTTAGCTAGAAGTAGCTAGATTCTACCTAGGGGTTAGAAGTAACCCCTGCGTTGTAACAATGTTACTCTGCCGTTGTTTAACACGAGCCGTTTAACGCAGGACGTTACCTGAGCCATGTGTGTTTGAGTAACGTGTGAGAAACGTAGGTATCACGGAGTTACTGCGACCCAATAGACTCGAATGCAAACTTGTGCTTTCACTAAAGCAGTGTTTAGTCCGTTTAAATGGAAGCCCGGGTGTGTTTTTCCACCTTTCTTACCCAGGCCAGACCGCAGCGTTCACGCTTGAGTGTCTGAGCAACGCGGTCTCGGTCCACTTCCAAGTGAACTCTACTGGGAAAGTGTTTTGACTCTGAATCAACTCCATTATTGATTGATTGAGACGTGAGCTGCTAAACTGAGGATTTTGCATCGATCTTTCTGTGATCATTGCGGCCAAAAATGGTTTTTAAATTTTTTTATTTTCTTGCAATGCAAACGAAAGGAAAACGAAAACAACGCAAGGTCCTCCGAATATTGTGGAGTTTTCTTGATTTTGCGTTCATTTCTGCAGTCGTTAAATCCTGAAGGGACTAGCCAAAGGACCGAGCTGTAGCACGTCTTTCAACACGGAGATGCGCTAATAATCTGTTTGGCGCTTTTTTTCTTTTTGTTTTTCATCTTTTCCCATCAAAGTTGCTTTTCTTGGTGGCTTAATGATGTGCCGTGTGAGACCAAATAGCAAACGAGTCACAAGTAGCAATTTCCTCTGAGATTATTAGACCTGGTAATCAGACCAAGAGGTCTGAAAGTGCTCTTCAGATCGGATCAGTTGATCAGCAGGATGTCTGTAATACTTTTTTTTTTTTTTTTTTTTTTTTAATACACATCTCCTCGTTTATAAAACTCTCACATCCAGACAAGCAATAAAATTCCCCAGGAGGCGTGAGTTTCTAACAGGTCGTATTGGCTACGAACCCGGATGTTCCGGTCACGTGCATTTAGACACGTAAGGGCAGTGATTTAGTCGTTATTTATAGAAAACTAAAAGTTCACGATGGCGTGTAGGAGAATATAAAGTAACGCTATGGACCTGCAGCTGCAGTTATAGCGGCACTCGCTTTTTCTTAAAGATGTCGTCGTCTTTCTCCTGCTGAAGAACGCTCTCACGGGTAACGCATGCAGTCGGGGTTCGACCTCCCAGAACGGAAATTTTTTTTGTTTCGTGATTCAGGAACTGTTTAATATCTTCGAGAGGGGCACTGAAATGCATGGTCCGGCATCTACCCCTACACAAACGCACACCTCACCCAAAGTGAGGCGACATCTGCGTAGAAAAATCCAGACGTGTGAATCCAGATTAAAATGACCAGACGAGTGCCAAAACAATTCCAGAAAAACACGACATGGCCGATCTGGACGGGAAAAGAGCTCATGAGCTCCTGTAAAATAGGAAATTACCCCCAATACATTTTAATCCCATCCGAATAGGGCATATAATGTCCCAGACCCCGCCTCCCCAACTCACATGCCCCACCCCCTGCCTCCAGTCCACACTAGTGTGTACCGTCATGGTTCTGTTGTGACGTTCTCTCTGAGAGAGGTGTGTAAACCCGCCGTTGTTGTGTGTTACAGCGGAGATGGAGGAGTCGCAGGAGAGCAGCATGACGGACGCCGACGACACGCAACTCCACACCACGGAAAGCGACGAGGTCCTGTAACACCTCCTGTCTGAACTCGAACACAACGAATAGTGATGCCAACCTGGGGCTACCCAGTTCATACGGAGAAGAGAAAAACAATACCCAGAAAAAAGACACAAGCAAGAGGAAGGAGGAGAAGAATTAAAAAATAAAAAGGAAAAACAAACTGCTGCTAATACAGTACCTCCTCGTTTCTGTATTTTTTATTTTTCTGTTTTACTGTGCT
>JAFFST010052419.1:0-13804 GCA_022414735.1 Noturus placidus
AACATATAATCAAATATTTACAAAAATGTGAGGGGTGTACTTACTTTTGTGAGATACTATATGTAAGAGTGTTTGTGTGTTTGTAAGAGAAGAACAGAAGATGGCGCTCATGCACAAGAAAAGCAATGCAGAGTTCTGACATTTTGTGTAAGACAAGAACTGACTGTACTGCTAGAATTATAGTCAGAAATCAAGGTACCAAACTGTAGTTTTCCTTCTCACTGGGGTATCTTTGATACATATCCTTGTCAGTGTTTGTATGAGAGTATAGTGTGTGTAATTGTATCCGTACAGTGTGTCTTATAATCACAACCACCATTTATTTGCCCATCTTCACCTCTTTCCAAAAAGAAATTATTTTTTATAGCAATCAAATATTAGTCATGTCTCAGCTTTCAGCCCCAAGGATGAGTTTGACCTTTTTTAAAACTGAATTGAAATGCCAGACAGTCAGTGAAGTAGTTTGGCTTATACTGAAACAATTCATTTATAATAGACAGAATTTAAAGGTATCTACAGTTTGAACACCACTGGTCTAGTAGCTCTCTGTCAGTAAATATGCCACAACGCGGTCGAATTCTCAATTCAAATTGGTCTGAAGGTGTTGATTTGGGGTTTTTTGCTTATTTGTTTATTTATTTATTTTATAGAAATAAAGACATGCATGTTAGGCTGATTGGCGTGTCTAAAGTGTCCGTAGTGTATGAATGGGTGTGTGAGTGTGTATGTGATTGTGCCCTGTGATGGACTGGCACCCTGTCCAGGGTGTACCCCGCCTTGTGCCCGATGCCTCCTGGGATAGGCTCCAGGTTCCCCCGTGAGTAAGCGGTTGAAGATGGATGGATGGATGGAGAGAGACTGATTATGTAATGAATGTACAGTACTCTTTATAGCTGCTATAATGCTAGTGATAGCATGTACTTGTTTTGAGGACATTTCACAACATTATGTTGAACTTGGTGTTTAAAAAAA
Source organism: Noturus placidus (assembly GCA_022414735.1). Classification (NCBI taxonomy): domain Eukaryota; kingdom Metazoa; phylum Chordata; class Actinopteri; order Siluriformes; family Ictaluridae; genus Noturus; species Noturus placidus. Next base: position 973 of record JAFFST010052419.1, read on the forward strand.
TCATTTAATAAATAGAAAATATAAGCCTGAGCAAAATATTGTAGTAGGCTATAAGAGGAATAAAACACAGCACAACTTGCAGTTATTGGAAAATAATCAACTTGGGGTGGTAAAAGTTACACCACTTCATAGTTTTCCCATGACGGCATGTCCTGATGTGTTTTATTCCTTCTAAGTTGTGAACATCATAATAAATGTAGAGGTTAGATTCTGGTTATTCTGCCAATTTTTATGAAACTTCATGACCTCAATATTTAAAAGGAGACCGTTATGTCAATGTAATATTTTGTCAGATGTAGTCACTGTAATGACTAATTAATAAAGCATTTGTCTTGTGTTGAAAAAAACAAAAACCCATAACGTAACGTAAATCATATAACATGTAGAGAAAATGTACTTTATAAAAATGTATTTATTAAGTACAGTAAATACAAAACGTATAAGTTCTTAAATAACATTCATTATTAGCGCGTTTCCGCATTTGCTCCGTATGTAATTTTGACGCACGTGTATTTCGGCCAATCGTATTTGTTCCCCGGCAGCGTCACCTCCACCAATCGCTGCGCAGAGAAGGCGGGACTTGTGTGTCTCTGAGCCCTGATTCAATTCTCCCAGCTCGTGCACTGTAGAGTAGTAAACAGGAGGCTGGAACAGGAGGTGCTTCTGCTGCTCGACACATATATTTCGGCTGGTTGTCCTCCCCAGAAACGTAATATCTCTATAATAGTGCTTTCAGGAATGTTATATTTCCATTAGGACTAACAGTGCGCGGATATGTCGTTATTTTAACAGTGGTTTTGTTTTTATTACTCTAGTACTGCAACGTGAGGGGGAAAAAACATCTCAGGGATGCTGCGTGGTAAGCAGAGGCTGCAGTGTAAAATATACTACTACGTATGATTATATTTGAGTCTGTATCTAAACAAGTTCAGCATATCTAGGTCCTTGTTTGGAGGACTCTCTTGAAGAACTACAGCCTAATTGATATTGATCGAATATGCCCAGTTAGGACTCATCCTCATCCTAGTCAACGCACAACCTCAACGCTCCTGCCTCAGTTAATATCGAGCTGTTTTATCATCCTTACCTAAATGAAAAATAAGTCATTCCTTCTTAAACCGTCATGGGAGAAAGCGTTCGGAAAGAAGCCCAGAATGTCTTCCAGGAGCCACACCAGGATCATCGCTAAGCCTGGCTTGGTCATCAAAGTGCTGAGGCGGAAGAAGGTTGTCATGATCCTCTCCTACTTTACACTTGTGGCGCTGACCATGCTGAACCTGGCTAACTACAAATGGCCTAAAGAGACACAGCCGTGCAGCCTCCAGGTGAGCGATAACATGAATTTTCAGAACAGACCAAACTTTCAAGTGCTCTACAAGGCTCCGCAAGTGAAGAAGCGGCAGCTCGTGTACGTTTTAACCACATGGCGCTCGGGCTCATCCTTCTTCGGCGAGCTTTTCAACCAAAACCCTGGAGTGTTCTTTTTGTACGAACCGATGTGGCACATTTGGCAGAAGCTCTACCCTGGAGATGCATTGTCACTCCAAGGAGCAGAGAGGGACATGCTAAGTGCTCTGTACAGGTGTGATTTTTCAGTTTTTCAATTGTACAACACTCAAGCCGGGAAGAATATAACCACTCTGGAAGTCTTTGGTGCCCCATTTAATAAAGTTATCTGCTCCTATCCTCTTTGCTCGTTCTATAGAAAGGACGTGGTGGAAATGGTGGACGAAAAAGTGTGCAAAAAGTGTCCCCCTCTGAGCCTTCATGCGTTGGAGGAGCAGTGCTTAAAATATGACAGCATTGTGATTAAAGGAGTACGCATTTTGGATGTAAATGTCTTGGCTCCTTTGATGTCGGACCCGTCACTCAATCTGAAAGTGCTCCACTTGGTGCGGGACCCACGAGCCATGGCCAACTCCAGAATTAGATCCAAGCACGGGCTGATTCGGGAGAACCTGCAAGTGATACGGAGTAGGAACCCGAAGATGCGGCGTTTGCCGATGGCTGACCCGAACCATAAAGCCAGCAGGAAAGATGCTTCAGACTACCACGCCGTCGGAGCCATGGAGGTGATTTGCGAGCACATGTCCAAGACTCTGAAAATGGCCCTCAGCAGTCCTAGCTGGCTCAAAGGGAAGTACATTATGGTGCGATACGAGGACTTGGTGGAAAACCCAGTCAGGACGTTAAATCGTGTTTACCGCTTTGTAAACCTGACAGTTAGTCGCGACATGGAAGCTTTTGTTGTGAACATGACAAGTGGCCACAGTAACTCTGCCAAACCGTTTCAAGTTTCGTCTAGGAACGCGACTGTGGCTGCTAGCACATGGAGAACTGTGCTCACCCTCCAACAGATTCGGCAGGTGGAGGACTACTGCCATCATTCCATGTCTGTTCTTGGATATTTACGTGTCCGCACGTTGTGGGAGGCGAAAGACCTGAGCAAAAGTTTATTAATGTTACCCAAGGTCTGAACCTCTGTGGTGGCCAAAGAACAAATGCATTGTTGTTTTGCACTTCAAATTGAGTGTGGTAGACTTTTAGATGGGGTGTGAATGTTTGGGTATTACGACTAGCACCATTTGATCACTTTTGACCAAAAACAAAAAGACAAAAAATACCTCTATTTGGTGTCTGATTTACAATTTAGCTTTGGAGCTTTCTTCTTTCCCTTTGATGACCTTTCTTTCTATTGAAAGAAAAAAGCTTCAGTAATGTGTGTGTGATGGCCCAAGACTTTTAGCTTCACACAAAGCTATGAAGGCATGGAAATGTACTGGATTGTGGGAAATTCACCATATTGAGTCTATGCCTTCTGATATAAATATTTAATGATGCAGGGAGTATTTTTAAGGAATATTTTGGACTAATGTTCTCCTGGAACTTTGGGGTTTGGGGTCTGTTTCTAATGTCTGTATTGCAGCAAATTATTTGAACTTATTTCTGGTTAGGGTTTGAGATAATGGGAAACTTAATGAGATGAAGTGCCTTGTTTGAAGTACAAAAAAAAAATCATTGGTTGTACTGAAAGCCAAGAAGAAGAAAAAATCTCCTCACAATTCTGTTTCTTTCTTCATGATTATACATCACACTTTTCAAAAGTCTGGTTAATAAAGATTTTTCTGTATTTGCCTTGAAGAAAACAAGAAATCCGTACATTTTTTTATCCTTTCCTTTAAATCCCATCATCCTTTTTGTATATACTCATGACCTGTTAATGTGGTGTTTAAAAACGGCAAGGGATGATTTTACCAAACTATTTCCTGTTTGTATCCCAGATATCCCTTTTAGTTGAGTCCTTCATCCCAAAAGCAGCCTTCAGCACACATTGTCAGGACTGTAGTAACTGAAGAAAGTAAAGAGATTAGGTTTGCCCCTCAGGGACGCTGTAGCATCAGAGTCTTGCAGGATTCACAAAAGTAGTGAAGTATGTCAGGGAAATAGTACGAATAGCAGCAGCACTAAATAGGGGCACGGTATACAGGGAGGATGTTAAGTGGACACAGAGGGACCTCAAATGGGGACCTGATGGCTCTCAGAGCAAAGCCTTGGCAACTGCACTGGCTTCCTTCCATCTCTTTTGTTCCACTATACTCCTTCTCTCTCTCTCTCTCTCTCTCTCTCTCTCTCTCTCTCTCTGTCTCTCAGTCTCTCTATCTCAGTCTCTCTCAGTCTCTCTATCTCAGTCTCTGTTGTAAATCAGAGGAAGAGACTTTAAAAATGACATCTTGCTCAATAATTGTTTCCTCTTTTTTTTTTAAATCATGGATTTGTCAAAAGAGAGACAAAGTAGATCAGTTGATTTTGTTATTTTTTTCTGGGGAAAAACCTAGCCTCCTATTCAAAATCCCAGTCCTCAGTGCTATGGTTCTACGCTCAATCACATTTGCAAAATTACATTATGTTTTGCAAAGCAACTGTTCACTTTCACAGAATGCTGAAAGGGGGAGGGAGGTTACAGAACTCTGAAAACAAGGCTTGGACAACTGCATGAATAATAATATACAAAGATGAAAGCAGGAACAACAGGATGAAAGTGGAACATGAATTAAAGATTTTACACAGAGCAGGTGAACACAATAGGGCAACAAACCAATGACAGGTAAATGTAGTATGTGAAAGAAGTGCTCATACTGGGAAGCTTAACCCTTTGCCATTGTGATCTGCTTTTATTGATTTATTTATTCTAATAAACGCTAATAAAACTTTCACCGAAACAGAAAGGATAGCAGTGAAAGGTACACAGAGTGAACGATACATATTCTATTATTTAATACTGCGGACTGTTGTTTTAAACTAGCCCCGAGGAAAAAAAAAACACTCTTGCTTGCTTGCGTTTTACCTGCAACCTTGGTGTAAAAATCACAGCCATGGAAACCCTAGTCTTGTGAGTTTCTTTCACAGCTCATTCACACACACACACACACACACACACACACACACACACACACACACAGCAGTTTCTCATGAGAAGCAGTGTGTGCTTTGTTCCGAGAGGTAAAAAGTACGAAACCTTTTCGGCTTTGGCCATACAACACACGGCCAGCTTTCCTAACTGTTCAAAGCACTGCCCATTGTTCACAAATTTATCCGTTAGCTTGCACGTTCTAAACTGTCATCATTTCCATAGAAATAGCCCAGTCACTGGACTTGTACTGTATGGCGGACATTCCACCTAATCTAAGATCTGATAACTTTTCAACAAGCACGTTATTTAACAAAGAAAAATGTCAAAAGGTGTCATTGTTGATATGGTGATGTTATCTGTAAAGAGACATTGAGTTTACAGTAATGGAAGGAGTCTCCAGTGTCAGGGCTTTGTTACAGTAAGTAAGTATCTGAGCCTTGAGGTAGAAAAAAAAGGAACTAACTAGCTAAAAAAAAGGCAGTTGGTAAAGAAAGTCGCTGTGAAAGTATTTTGCTCGTGTAAAAATATTTCACCAATTTTACGGCTAGCTTCGCAAGAATACGCTACAGTAGGACATGTTTTTCCCACAGTTATTTTTGTTGTCCTTTAAATTTAAAGCGAATTCCATCGTGATCAGATCAGAGGATGATTCTGAATTGTTTTTCAGATCAGAGGATGTAGTAGATCCTTCATCCAAGGAAGACCGTTCACTCAGTTATAACGAGACATGAGCTTCCATGCTGCGCACTCTCAGTTTCTGAATGGTAATGGTAATAATCTTTATTGATCATATATACATTGTGAAATCCTTTTCTTCACATACCCCAGCATGTCAGAGCACAGGGTCAGCCATACAGTGGCAGCTTGGCAGTGCTGGGGCTTGAACCCCCAACCTTCCGACCAGTAACCCAGAGCCTTAACCACCGAGCCTCCACTGCCCCACTGATGGATGGATGGATGGACCTATGGATAGAAGTAATGAATGAATCAACGAGCTTCATCGGCCAGGTGCATTCTAAGAATTTCTACATGCTAAGAGCGTAATATGGTTTATTAGATTTTTTATTTACACATGAATTGCTCCCATTTATTTATTTCCGCCGTTCATAATCTGGTTTAGACAAGCATTGAAGCTGGAAAGGTCGTTTGTCGTGTGTATGTGGATGTTGTTTGAAGTGCGACCAAACAAAGAAGACGAAAATAAAATGAACAAATGAATAAACAACCTGAACTTGATATCGCCTTCAGCATGGGCGTAACCACGCACTCTTTGGGGGGGTCGTGACCCCCCCAATGTTGAAAAAATACCAATCTGTCCCCCCCAATGTACAGGAGAAAATATTTCCTATATGTTCCGTATTAAATTTCCCTGCCAACGGATCTGTCTTTTCTTCATCTATTCTATTTATTTTATTTATCTATTTATTTATTTATATTTCCCCCCAATTGTACACTTGGTTTCTCCCAGACTCAACGCAAGGTCGGTGATGTATTTTAGCAGCTCGGTCGGTGATGTATTTGAGCAGTTTCCCCATGCTGTGGGAGCTTCTATCACTCAGAAACCACGTGACTTCAAACAGTAACTGTCATCCTAAACCTATGTTCTAAATATACAAAAATTCAGTATAAAATTTTTGGAAGTTTGGCTGCGCGCCGGGGGGGTGTCGTTTAGCGCTTGGACCCCCCCAATGTCCATAACATGGTTACGCCCTTGGCCTTCAGACATGGAGACAGATGGAGTAACAAGAGAGGATTGTCCGAACCCCAAGTGTGGTTGGTAACATGCCAGGGAGCCATCCTCTATGAATTCATGAGTGGATGTAATTGGAGAGTGGAGGTGTGCATCCAATAGCAAGGTGCTCAGTATTAAATCCGCAGAGGTGCGTTTCTTTTGCAGAAATCTACCACTCAGAAGTTCAACATTTGAGTTTGTGTTCCCAGATTTGTCGAGATCTCCAGCAGGAATCTTTGCGTGAAGTCCGAAATCACACCAAGAGCAGTCCATTTCGTTTACGTATACAAGATGTAAGGAACAAGAGAGGCCTTACTGTTACCACTGCGACATTACAGCACATCATACAGTGTTGGCCAATGGTTACATTCTTTTTCTCATATGTTTGATAAATGCCACGTTATCCCTTTTTACGCATTTAGAGTTGAACAGTGTTTAGCCCTACGTTACGTGACTCCCAAGCCAGGAAATCGTTTCTCTGACGATTCACCAGGGCCGACATAATACAGTCTATAATACGAATAACGAACGCAGGGTAAATTGTTAGATCTGGAAACTCAAGATGATGAATATTAATTATTCATCGTTGAACACAACGCAGAGGCGTATGGATGGACTTTCAGAAGGGCATGAGGAAAGTGAGGAGCACAGACGTCTGTGTGTGATTACTACATTGATAGAATGTGATTTATAAACAGCAGGCATATCTACATTAGCACAATTAGACACATTTAAAAATCTATCTTTAGGGCTGCAGAATGTAGAATGTAAAACATTTCCTGTTTTAAAAAAAACAAAAACAAAATAGGCATTTAATTGCTTTTCAGAAACACACACACTCGCACGATACCATGACTGTATTGTCAGACATGTTTGTGAAAGTTACAGGAACAAAGGCATTCAGATATGATTCCCTTTCATTTCAGTAATGTGATTCTCTGTGATTTCAGTAACATGATTCCCTTTCATTTCGGCTGCCACCAGGGAACTGTCACTCACCTTGCACACACGCAGGCACACTACCTTGAACTCTACTTCCTATGAGTCACCGCCGTCGCGCCTGCGCTCTCCCTCTCCTGAATTCTGAGTGCACGCACCTGTAGCCAATTATTCTACACAGCTCCCTCTCTGTATAAATTCCCCTCTGCCACATTCACCCGATGACGTCTTATTGACTAGTGTACCTGACCGTGTTTTCTGCCTTTGTTGACTACGTTTACTGCCTGTTCCTTTCAAGTCTATTCGTCCGATCGCCTGACCCTCGCTACCACTTTGACTACTTTTACTGCCTGCCTCTTTCCAGTCCGTTCGTCCGATCACCTGACCCTCGCTACTACTTTGACTACGTTCAATACGCCTGACCCTAGCCGGCACTTTTACCACTCTGTCATCGCCACGCGCTTTCTCCTCACTTCCGCATCTCCCGCAACTGATTCCTCCCTTGAGCCCAAGCGTCACAGAATACTTCGCCTCTATGGAACCAGCAGGAGATCCTTGATGGGCCGCTGTTATTGAGGGACATGGTCGCATGCTTAGCAAACAGAACGCGTAAATCGCCGCGCTGTCTGAGGAGGTTACGCGGCTCACACAAGCAGCGCATTGTCACACAGCATTTTCACACGCCCCCCTCGAGAATTTGTCCCTCGCCACGGTTACCTTCTACGCCGACGCCTGAGAAGTACAACAGAGATCCCACACGCTGTCTGGCTGTCCTTCTGCAGTGCTTTCTTTTTTTTCCCACCTATCCCGACATGACTAATCAGCAGAAAATCGTCCACATCATGGAGCTCTTGACCGGCAAAGCACTGCTTTGGGCTACAGCAGAATGGGATCAAGAGGGAGGCGGGACCCACTCCTATGAGCAGCTGACAGCCCGTCTTTGATCACTCCTCGGACAGCCGAGAGACCGGGGAGGAGTTGTTGTCGTTATCCCAAGGGGCGCGCAGTGTCGCGGTTTATGCTGTAGAATTCCGGACAGTAACCGCCAGGAGTGGATGGAATCATCCAGCATTGAAAACCCTGTTCCGCGTGGATTGAACGCTGATGTCATCAAGGAGTTGGCATGCCGCGATGATGAGGGGACCCATGTCACACCCCTCTTCATTTCCCTCCACTGGCTTCCTGTAGCTGCCTGCATCAAATTCAAGGCCTTGATGCTCACGTACAAGACCCTGTCTGGAACAGCACCCTCCTACCTCAACTCTCTGCTGAAGGCTTACATTCCCACACGCAATCTGCGACTGATTAGCGACCGACGTTTAGTAATTCCTACTCAGCGCGGCACAAGGTCCCTTTCCAAAACCTTCACACTAACTGTTCCTCAGTGGTGGAATGAACTTCCAACCTCAATCAGGACTGCAGATTCAAGAAACAGCTAAAGACCCACCTCTTCTGTCAACACCTAACCAACTCATAAAAAAAAGCATTTACACCTCTACTCTGCGCACATTGCTTCTTCTAGTACTCAATTAATGGATCTTGTATAGTAGCATTACTTGTATTGTTCTCTGCTTGATATCACTTTGCTTGTATCTCTCATTTGTAAGTCGCTTTGGATAAAAGCGTCTGCTAAGTGAATAAATGTAAATGTAAATGTAAATTCAGCACGGTGGCAAAACCTCTCACCACCCTCCTACAGGGGAAACCTGGACGCCTCCATTGGAACCCCTCGGCTCAATGAGCTCTGGAGAGGCTCAAGTTGGCCTTTAAGGCATCCAGACCCCTAGACACCTTTCACGGTCGAGGTGGACGCATCAGAGGTCGCGGTCCCAAAGGTTCGGGGAGAAGTCGAAGCTCCATCCCATAGACTATTTTTCCCGAACCTTCTCGCCCACAGAGCAGATTTACAACGTGGGAGACAGAGAGCTGCTAGCCATAAAGTTGGCATTAGAAACATGGCAACATTGGCTAGAAGGAGCGAATCACCCCTTCATCATCTTTACGGGCTACAAGAATCTTGAGTACATTCAAACTGCCAGAAGACTCAATTCCCGCCAGGCCCGCTGGGCCCTGTTCTTCACATGGTTCGACTTCACGCTATCCTAGCGACCAGGTTCCAAGAACATCAAAGCAGACACCCTCTCCCACCATGATCCTCTTGTACGGGCCAACACTGGTGATGAATATATTCTAGACCCCGCCTGCATAAGCAATGCCATAGAATGGGAGCTGGACCAGCACCTGGGGAGGGTTTCCCGCTTGCAAGTACCCCAGCAGTGCCCACACAATCGCCTGTTCGTACCCAAGGAGAACCTTAAAAAACTCATCATCTGGGCCCACACAGCACTCGGGACAAGTCATCCCAGGGCACGCCGCACCCGTCAACTCCTGCAGGAGAAGTATTGGTGGCCTGAGATGGAGAGGGATATCTCTTGAACTGTGGCCTCCTGCTCCACGTGTGCCCAACACAAGGTTCCCCGGTCACTCCCTGCTGGTAAGCTCTTACCCCTTCCCTCACCTCAACGCCCCTGGTCCCATCTAGCAGTAGACTTTGTTACAGATTTACCGCCCTCCCAGGGCAACATGGTGGTGTGTGTCATTGTGGACAGATTTTCCAAAGCAGTATGATTTATACCATTGCCTTCACTTCCCTCCACCTTCCAGACAGCCGAGTTGCTCTTCCAGCATGTGTTTAGATACTTCGGAATCTCCGAGGAGATTGTGTGCGATCGGGGACCTCAGTTCACATCCAGGGTATGGACCAGGTTCATGACCAAGCTAGGTGTGACCACCAACCTCTCGTCCGGATACCACCCTCAAACCAACGGGCAAGTGGAAAGAATAAACCAGGAGTTAGGCCGGTTTTTACGCACCTACAGCTCCAATCACCCAGAGGAGTGGAGCACCTTCCTGCCTTGGGCCGAGTACACCCAAAATTCCCTGCGCCATTCCGCCACCAAGCTTACCCCGTTTCAGTGCATGCTGGGGTAGCAACCTCCCTTGTACCCCTGGAAAGCTACAACCACCGCCTCCCCGGCAGTAGTCCAATGGTTCCGGAGGAGCGAGCAAGTATGGGCCGAGACCCATCGTCGCCTGCAGGTCGCCGCAAACACGTACAAACGCAAGGCAGACTGCCATCGCAGTGCGAACCCCTAATATCAGCCCGGGGATTGGGTATGGCTGTCCACCCGAAATCTAAGACAACAGCCGAGTGGGAGAAAATTGTCGCCGAGGTACACGGGCCCCTTTGAAATTCTTCGGAAAATCAACAAGGTAACTTATCGCCTCAAACTACCACGTCACAGCCAATTGTCTCCCTCTTTTCATGTCTCACACCTCAAGCCAGTGGTAGACGGCCTACTAGCCTCCGAGGTGCCCTCCACGACTCCGCCTACCCCGCTGGAGGTAGAAGGCCAACCAGCATATCAAGTCAATAAGATACTCCGGTCGAGGCACAGGAGAGGGGGCAGGTTGGAGTATCTGATAGCCTGGGAGGAGTACGGACCGGAGGAGCAATGCTGGGTGCCCCGGCAGGATATATTAGACCCTCAACTCCTACGGGACTTCCACCAGGCCCATCCGACCCTCCCGGGCCCACGACCATGGGGCAGACCACGAAGAACTCCGGCGTCACAGCGCGGCCAGCCTCGTCTGCTGCCACCAGGGAACTGTCACTCACCTCGCACACACGTAGGCACTATACCTCAAACTCCACTTCCCATGAGTCACCGCCGCCGCGACTGCGCTCTCCCTATCCTGAATTCTGAGTGCACGCACCTGTCGCCAATTATTCTACACAGCTCCCTGTCTGTATAAATTCCCCTCTGCCACATTCACCCGATGCAAAGTATATGTCTTATCAACTAGTTCCTTAGCGTTACCAAGCCTGTTTTCGTATTTTGCTCCACCGTGTACCTGACCGTGTTTTCCGCCTTTGTTGACTACGTTTACTGCCTGCCTCTTTCTAGTCTGTTCATCCAATCGTCTGACCCTCGCTACTACTTTGACTACATTCAATAAGCCTGACCCTAGCCGGTGCTTTTACCACTCTGTCATCGCCACACGCTTTCTCCTCACTTCCGCATCTCCCGCGACTGATTCCTCCCTTGAGCCCAAGCGTGACAAGTAACTGATTTGGACCTGATCCAAATTCTTTAATCCATTGTTTTTTACAATTTAAAAGAAAAAAGAATTTTGTAATGAAGTTGCATAACTATGGGAACTTGTTTGTCATTTCTAGACTGGTGTACGAATGAAGAACAAATCTTTAAGGCCTATATCCAGCACTCATCCGCCGTCATGGAGCGTTAAGTTTAGAAAATACAAAGGGACTAAAATAACAATTGAAAATGCCATGGGTGTTCATGCTATACATCAATTTAAAAAAAAAAACCGTGATACATCATGTTGTCCCCGTGCCTCAGGGGTTTCCTCTGGGTACTCTGGTTTCCTCCTCCCAGTCCAAAGTACCGTCAAATCTTGGATGAGATCCTCCTTCCCTCAGCCAGGGCATTGAAAATGAAAAGTAATTAAGTCATATTTTGCAGAGGCGTCAAATACATATTTCCCTCATTAAAATGCAAATCAATTTATAACATTTCTGACATGCGTTTTTCTGGATTTTCTTGTTGTCATTCTGTCTCTCACTGTTCAAATAACCCTACCATTAAAATTATAGATTGATCATTTCTTTGTTAGTGGGCAAAAGTACAAAATCAGCAGGGGGTCAAATACTTTTTTCCCCCACTGTAGGTAGGTAGGTAGATAGATAGATAGAGATTGAGAGACAGACAGACAGATGGATAGACAGATAGGTGGATGGATAGATAAGAGTTTTAGAGATAGACAGATGGGCAGACGGACAGCCAGATAGATACAGTGCCTTGCGAAAGTATTCGGCCCCCTTGAACTGTTCGACCTTTTGCCACGTTTCAGGCCTCAAACATAAAGATATAAAACTGTAATTTTTTGTGAAGAATTAACAACAGGTGGGACACAATCATGAAGTGGAACGAAATTTATTGGATATTTCAGACTTTTTCAACAAATAAAAAACTGAAAAATTGGGCGTGCAAAATTATTCAGCCCCTTTACTTTCAGTGCAGCAAACTCTCTCCGGAAGTTCAGTGAGGATCTCTGAATGATCCAATGTTGACCTAAATGTCTAATGTTGATAAATAGAATCCACCTGTGTGTAATCAAATCTCCGTATAAATGCACCTGCTCTGTGATAGTCTCAGAGGTCCGTTTAAAGCACAGAGATGTGCATGAAGAACAAGGAACACACCAGGCAGGTCCGAGATACTGTTGTGGAGAAGTTTAAAGCCGGATTTGGATACAGAAAGATTTCCCAAGCTTCCATAGGACAACAATCAGTTGTATACTGCACAAATCTGGCCTTTATGGAAGAGTGCAAAGAAAGGCATTTCTCAAAGATATCCATAAAAAGTGTCGTTTAAAGTTTGCCACAGGCCACCTGGGAGACACACCAAACATGTGGAAGAAGGTGCTCGAACTTTTTGGCAACAATGCAAAACATTATGTTTGGCGCAAAAGCAACACAGCTCATCACCCTGAACACACCATCCCCACTGTCAAACATGGTGGTGGCAGCATCATGGTTTGGGCCTGCTTTTCTTCAGCAGGGACAGGGAAGATGGTTTACATTGATGGGAAGATGGATGGAGCCAAATACAGGACCATTCTGGAAGAAAACCTGATGGCGTCTGCAAAAGACCTGAGACTGGGAC
>JAFFST010052419.1:41729-54583 GCA_022414735.1 Noturus placidus
ATCATTGAAATAAACAAGGTTGCCCAAACTTTTGCAGACCACTGTATATATATATATATATATAAAAAAATTTTTAATTATCATTATATATATATATTTTTGGGTCAAGAAAGGAAGCACAGCCTTCTCAAGTCGTAACCATGTACTCACCCAGACCAACGCCATTCCGAGTTTTACACAAGGCCCTTACCATTTTTAAAATATTTATATACATATATATACGTTTACGAGGTGAATTGCACTACATGTCCGATCGTCGATTCAGAACCTTTTCAATGTGGTGTACTGTTGTCATATTTTTTGTTCGACTATTTGATTCACAACTATCAATTAGGTGTGTGATTTGATATTTTTATTTATTTTATGTTTTTAAATTTCCGTCTGTTCCTGGGTAACTTCTCTCCATTGCCTCATTTCCTTCAAGGCTACTCAGTAAATGTGGTCTTACTGTGCCTTCAGTCTTTACAACTCGATAAGAACATTAAAGCATATTAAAGTAAATCTGTACAGTTCCTGCGTCTCTTCTTCCTCCACAGCTGTAGAAACCTCCCATTAGGACCGGCAGGACGATGTCCAGAAGAGCAGCTCTGACTCTGACCCTTTTCAGCACCCTGTAACAGTCAGTAGGTTTTTCCACCACATGAACGTCCTCACGACAAAACTACTAAGAGTTTATACTTTAACATGACAATCTGCATGCTACTTGGTTGTTGTTGTTGTTGTTAAGTTACAGAGACGTGAGGGGAATAAGGATTAGAAAATGAGGAAATGAGAAGAAGCGTCATTCGTTGTTAATAAATTTACGGTAGCAATTAAATTGCTGTGGTACAAGAGGAATCGAACAATTCGGGATGCGCGGTTATTATTGTAGGTAAATAATCAACCTCGCATCGAGCCACCTGGTCGTTGATTATTTTCCTACAACAGCACGCCTTAGGTGTTTTATTCCGTACACATTTTCAGGAGAATATTTGGTCCACACAACTGCAGAAACGCATGACTGTGTGTCTCTCTGTATGCACTTAGTATAGATTTCCTTTTCCGCTGGAGTACAGCCAACACATACGCACATCCCTTCGGCTGAGGAAAAAGGTGGAGAAGGAATCAAAAGATCGACTGTATGAATCAAAGCCCTCAGCACTCGATTTCCCCTGCAGTTGACTTGTTTGTACATTCCCCGCACGTCGTGTGTGAAAGGTAAGCGTATGAGACCAACCCGGTTAATGAATAGAAAATGTTATTTCAACAGTGATTAATTCAAAATATGTTGGGTTGTTTTGTGTTAATCCAGAATGTGCATGTGAAGTGAGGCCAAGAGCTCTGTGCAGATAAAGTTCAGCACGACATGAGGTCGAACACGTCGACCTGAGTCATCTAAATATAGTCCGCTTCTCCACACGATGATGCAGAAGCGTGAAAGCAGTGTAGTGTTACTGAAGTAAAAAATAAAAAAAAGGTGACTTGGCAGGACCTGAAATTTGTCGACGTGACCTTTGCGTAACTTTTTAATGGCGTTATTCGTTCTGAGGTTAGAGTAAACGTTTGCGATTTAAAACGTCTGCGGTTTAGCATGGTGCGATTTGGTGCAAATGCTCAGCGCTGTTGGATTGTATTAGCTTTCAGGTTTAAGCATTCTGAAATGAGTAAAAGTGCTTCGTGGGTTCTGATGCATGTAGACGGACCTATCGGCTTACCCTGGGCTTATTTAGGCTAAAGGTGTCTCGGATTCCAAGACGGAGTAGGCAGACTGGGCTCCAGAATAGAAATATGACTATGTCATGATACACACTGGTGTAGGTAATGATGTTGAAATATGATACTAATGTTTATCTACTTTAAAGAATGATAAGTGCAAGATAAGGGTAAGAGCGATCCAATGAATTCCATTTATCAAGTATTTGAGCATTTTCCATGATAAAATGTTTGGCTAATCTGCCAGTGAAGCTAGTACGACGTCTAGCACGTACTGTAGTAGCATCAACGAACATGTTTAGTGAGCTTTACAAGCGTTTACGATGTTGGATTCGAAATGTTGGACTACAAGTGACAAGAGCAACTTGTCGCTTGCTAGTGCAAGTATAAGGGTAAGTTTAAAAATGAATTATAGCGGTGAGACAAATGTTCGTTTTACCATTGGAAGAGCAGCGTTCTGTATTGTGTATATTGACGTACAGTGAATAGGGAATGAGAACATAACCCAAGTGAAGGAGTTCAAGTACCTCGGGGTCTTGTTCACGAGTGAGGGGACATGGGAGCGGGAAATTGGAAGGAGAAGCGGAGCAGCGGGTGCGGTATTGCAATTGCTTTACCGTACCGTTGTGACGAAAAGAGAGTTAAGCCAGAAGGCAAAACTCTCGATCTACCGGGCAATTTTCGTTCCTACCCTCACCTATGGTCATGAAGGTTGGGTAATGACCGAAAGAACTAGATCGCGGGTACAAGCGGCCGAAATGGGTTTTCAGGGTGGCTGGCCTCTCCCTTAGGGATAGGGTGAGAAGCTCGGGTATCCGAGAGGAACTCAGAGTCGAGCCGCTGTTCCTTTGCGTTGAGAGGAGTAAGTTGAGGTGGTTCGGGCACCTGGTAAGGATGCCCCCTGGGCGCCTCCCTAGGGAGGTATTCCAGGCACATCCAACTGGGAGGAGACCTCGGGGAAGACCCAGGACTAGGTGGAAAGACTATATTTCCACACTGACCTGGGAACGCCTCGGGATCTCCCAGTCAGAGCTGGTTAATGTTGCTCAGGAAAAGGAAGTTTGGGGTTCCTTGCTGGAGCTGCTACCCCCGCGACCCGATTACGGATAAGCGGTTGAGGATGGATGGATGGATGGACGTACAGTGAACCAGTCCTGAAGCTGGTGGCCAAAAAGTGCTCGAGACTTCATTAATGTTGACCCCCAACACACATTTCTAAGTGATATCTCATACATCAGGTGTTGTTCATTATACAATACATCAACATTTCATTTTCTTTAAACATGGTCTATACTTTGTTGTTTTGGTAGAAATATTTTTATAAAAACTTTTTCTTCCACTTTTCCAACTTTTTAGTACATGATTGCATCAGCATGTGGCCAAGTGGACCACTGAGACTTAAAGGTTTAAGTCAAGGACATTGTTTCAGTAAAATGGTTCAGTTGAGGCTTATTTGGCAAAACCAATTACCCAAGTCTCCAGCTACAGACATACTAGGAAAATTCTTATTGTAGTCCGTTTGTACTTCCAGGACCATTATGTTTATGATTTCTGGCAAATGTTATGGCAGTCTGTTTTCCTTACTGTTACAATGAGCGAGCAATGTGGTGAAAATATCCCTTTCAGACTTTCCTGGAAAACCTTGGTTGTAACTTTGTGGTTCTCTTTCAAACCGACAGCGCGATAACATCAGCAGCTGCTCCATGTCTGCTATCGGATGAGGCCTCATATGAGCATATTTATTCTGTCAGCTTTATTCTGTCAGATGGCCACGGCACAAAGGTTAAATAGAAGAAAAATGTTCAGAAAAGCAACTCGGCTAAGTGGCAGAACAGCTGTGCTCTCATTACTCAGAGAGAAACATGCAAAACTTGTAATTACTGGTAAGAAAGGACCCACCAGCTATCCTCCCACATGAGAGTCTGATTACAGTTTCTGTGTATCACAGTGTTCTTGGCCTTGACAACCCTTCATCCATGCTGCTTGAAGGACCGATATAATCACAAGCTACAACGAGACACCAGACAGGAACGAAAAAAACTAACAAACGACACACTACTTTCCTACTTCCATAACTCTCGACTGTTGGTTATCAATCTTTCACATGCGACTTGAAGATCAGGCTTTAACATGAGACAGTCGGTGTCTCCTTCCTCTAGACTGGAGGGATAGATTGGAGGGGTGACAGGATTGTATTTTACACCCCCCTGCTAAGATAATAGTTTAAGACCAGCCTGAAAGCTGGACACCTTTTCTGATTGTTGGTGGGGTGACTCAGACTCAGAACCGGCCAGAATATCATCTAGTGTGGCCTACCCTGTCTGATTCACTGGTCGGTTCAGCATCATCGTAGACAGTCTTTCACTGACCTTGACATGTTGGGTGGAAGATATATTTGTTTAAGAGTAGAAGAGTATTTGTGCTTTGCCTCTGTCCCCCATGAAAATAAAGTGGAAAGGCGCTGTCTTCCTCATGCCTGAAGACAGGGATCACAGCTTTACCAGTTTTCAAACACAGAGACTATGCTTGCAGCTCTCGGCCTACCGTTTGCATA
Organism: Noturus placidus; assembly: GCA_022414735.1. NCBI lineage: Eukaryota > Metazoa > Chordata > Actinopteri > Siluriformes > Ictaluridae > Noturus > Noturus placidus. The sequence continues at coordinate 45,976 of JAFFST010052419.1, forward strand.
CTTAATTTGTATTAACTTTCTTCCGATTTAAATCTAGCAAGTTTTCTATTTCTACCAACAACCAAGGTCTAAGGCTGACACAAGGTTTCTTTGTAGAGTGCTCCTGAACTCCTGTAATTTCATTTAGTTGGGAGGCTACTTTTGTAGTGACTGATGGGATAGCCATTCAGTCTTCCCTACCGTCCAGAGAGTAGGACCCATTGAGCTTGATTGGACCCAAGCCACAGATACATCGCAGGGATTCAAATGGCATTAAGGCGAGCCCTTTACCATCGTGCGACTAGGAAACCCCAAAATGTTTTTGATGAACTGTCAAATCTCGCGTGATATCCATGAGAAGTTTGAAGCTGCAAACTCACTGTAAAAGATGAGTAGGAAATGGCAGTGACCATTACAGTGACATCTTAGTACCAGGAAGAGGGCTGAAATCTGTCAAGGAGATAGCAGCGAAGATGAGAGATTCCTGACACATTTGTAAGCAACTGTGAATACACTTCATAGCGATGTACAAAGGCTGCTGACGAAAGACAAGCATACCTTTTTAGAAAATATCGAGAAGCAACCCAAAGCTTAGAGACATAGGAAAATAATCAAGGATGTGGTGGTTTGATGTGGCCTAATTCGAAGCTGAGTCACAGTGAAGTTGATTTTCCTATAGCAGCATGCCCTGAGGTGTTTTGTTCATCTTATACCACAACAAGACTCCTTCCATAATTGAAATCTTCTGATTTCTAAGTAAAAGCCATATAAACATTTCCCCGAGTGTGGTTGTGGCCAGTGTTTGGTGTTAAGTCTACAAACTCGTGGGCATATATTCTGATTTTGAAGAGAAGCCATTTTTTTGCGCCTCCATTTTTTAACCCTGGTTTTCTGGGTCAGTCCATTTCCATTCCTGAGTGTAGGGGGGCAAGGACACCGTTTGAGCACAAAGTCACAAGGTACCGTATATTGTTTAAATGGAAGAACTCTTAAACCATTACCGTTGTTGTTGTTTTTGTAAATGAAAAATTACTCTAAATAACCAGATTACTTTTATAAAGAGTAAAAACATCTGCGTGTTACAATTACCCCTTCCTTGTCATTAACATGCTCATAGTATATTTCTTTTATTATTCGTATCTTGTTCTTTTCCACTTTTAACATCTTTTGTTTAACGTCTTTCTTTCTTGATTTTTAATTATCCCTTTCTCTCCTCTTCTTTTCCTCGAGTTGATCTTGTTCCTTTTTCCCGTTTTCGTCGTTGGTTTAGTGTGCGGCTTTAGACGCAAAACAAACATTCTCAGCCTCACAACCCGGCTACGACCTGCGATGTTTAAAACAACCGCACGCGCGTTTCCCCGAAGCTCTGTTTCCTGCCTTTATTAGACCCCCCCCACCCCCCGTCATTATTAGTGGAGCGGAGCGAGGGTCCATGGGGGAGCTTCCAGATGAAGAGCATCGACGTGCTGACTCAGGCTCGGCACGCTCCAGGCCTCTTTATCAACGTGACAGGATCAATGGAGTCATCCCAGTTCCGCACCAGGAGCACTGTATAACGCCAACTAAAACACCAGGCACCCTAACTTCCTGCTTTCTGATCAACATTACGAGCGGCAGATCAGTGGAAGATCAGTGGAGCACCATGCATCTGCTCACTACACTGTAGTACTTGGCGAGCGCTGTTTAGGAGTTGAAACGGCGCCAAAGATTGCAAACTATGGATTCTCTCATAGTGTGCTTATTCCAAAATAAATCAGCTAATCAGCATCAAAAATCAACAGTGCTGTGGTAGAAGTAACAATGAAAAAAAAAACAAATAATAATAAGTGTGTGTAATACTTGATTTGCTACATGTAGGTGGCTAAGCAGGCTTTGTCACCAATACACAACACCCGGTTGTGTGTGTGTGTAGGAGGAGAGATCCTCACCCTCAGCAGGGTGCGGTTTGGCCGCTGTTATCTCTGACTCAGACAGATGGACCTTTCTGGAAGGTTATAAAGTCTCTCTCTCTCTCTGCCTTGCTCTCCTGAGCATGGGGTAGAAGGAGGGAAGGCAGGATAAGAGGCTTAAGATAAAACTGCTTTAAGGGCTTCCGGTGACCTAGAAAGGTTGAAGAGAGCGCGTGAGAAAGAGATGGAGAGAGGGAATCAACATGACAGCACTATTCCAAGGTGAAGTCTTCAATAAAGTGATGAGTGCGGCAGAGCAAAGCTGTGTGTCCTTGATGGAAACGGCGAATGTGGAAGTCTAGGAAACGTGCGGTCGGTGGAGCGTTTACATTTTGCATGACACGTAACATTACGTCCCGTCAGCTTGAAATAACATGTTGAACATCTTGTGTCCTTTCGCTCTGAATCCACAGCACCAATGGGAAAATGGAGATGTGTGAATCACTAATATCTATCATCATGTCATACAACCCCTGATCGTCACACGGTCTTGTCTGGAGGACGCACCACATGATCTAGTGTTCATTGGATGAAAAAATGCATTAAACAAATAAAACATTGATATGGTGAGGAAATGTTTGTTTAATTAACTTTTTATGGGAAGGAATCTCCATAGTCAAACCATGTGGAAAGTCACCAGGAAGTAGACTACATGCTTTACAGTGTCTCGAGTATCATGACAAGCTGCTGGTGAGAGGATGGCAAATGGTTAATGTTTTCAACATTTAGGCTAAAGATATTCTAGCTCAGTTTTTCACAACTCGTGTTGTTGTGCATTTCTTTTAACAAGTCAGTTAGGGCCTATATGTTGTTCGAGTCAAAGGTCAATTTCTTTTTTTAAATCAGCTTTACTTCACTACTTAAGAATTCCACTGGGTTAAACGTTTACATACATACACAAGTTGACAGTCTCTTTAAACAGTCTGGAACATTCCAGAAATTTTTAGAAGCTTCTGATTGGCCAATTGTCATAATTAGTAGTTAATTAGCTGTGCAAGTGTGACTATATTTAGAACTGGTGCATTTTTGCCCTTGATACTTTGGGAAAATCCATGCAACTCAACCAAGACCCCAGAAAATATGGATTATCTCCCATATTATCACAAGTCCTTTTCCTCCTTTGGACCAATTTCCAAACAGCTGAAGGTACCATGATGATCTGTACATTTAACTGTATGCAAAGATAGAAATCTTGGAGCCAAGTATGTACGTCCTCCATTAAGAGAGATCTACATCACAATGGCCAGAAAGGCTGTAATGCAAAGAAGAAGCCACTACTCCAAGACCGCCATTAAAAAAAGCGAGACTGAAGTTTGCAGCTGATCACCATCCTTTTGGAGGAGTGTTCTCTGTCCAGATGAAACAAAAATGGAACTGTTTGGCCATTATGATCAGTGCTATGTATGGAGGAACATGTGTAATCCAAAGAACACCATCCCAATTGTGAAGCATGGGGTTGGCAGCATCATATTACTACAGGTGTTTCGCTGGAAAAGCATCATGAGGAGGATTATCTAGAAATACTGAAGCAAAACTTCAAGACATCATCATTTAGTCACAGCTGGGTCCTCAAGCAGGACAGTGATCCTAAACATACCTCCGAATTTGTAACAAATCGGCTTAACAATAGCAAAGTGAAAGTATTTGAGTGGCCATCACAAATCTCTGAACTGAACCTGACCCATTTGTGAGCTGAACTGAAGCAAGGAAGCTCACAAACCTGTCTCAGTCACACCAGTTCTGTTAGGAAGAACAGGCAAAATCTTTCATATCATTCCACTTCATAGACAATTCCAACCTGGGGGTGGAGTTTGCCAAAAGCAGAAGCTCATTCACATGCAATTCTGATTTTGAATGGTTGTCATAATTCATATCAACACCGCCTTGTGAAACCCCTTTTTCCACATGATTTCTTTCATCAGTGTCAAAGACTAGGCTGTGGAAACGTGTGAAAAACCTGTGGGCTGAAAAGGTGAGACCTGGGAGTGATCCAGCAGTGACTTCAGGTCTCGTCTCCGACTTGCTCGGCCATCTGTCTTCCATCTGTGGATGACTGGAATATTACGGGATTGTCTTTCATTTTATTGCAAACACACCTCCTGAGTAATCAGTCTTTACATTCAGAGTTTAATCAAGAACACGTATCACGACACAATTTTGGTCCCAGTCAGCCAGTTTCTAAAAGAGTTAACGTTTTACACAATGGAGATGAAAACAATGAAGATTGCACTAAAAGTCTGGCTGAAAGCTTTCAACCTCCTTCCTCTTCAGAATCCTCCAACTTCAGCGAGCTGCAACACTGCCCAAGTGCAGGATAACACCTCCGAGCGCCAAATTAGCCCCGGGTCTAATGGCGGATCTCTCAGCAAGAACATGCGAAGAGAGCGAGCATCAGCTCAATCTGGCTTTCTTACTCTCTGAGTGCCGGAGAGCACTTTTATACTCAAGTGCTCATGTGCCCAAACACAGTGTACAGTGAAAAAGAATAATAATAATTTCAAGAACAAAATGTGGTCAGAGGTGTGGACAATTTAAGAGAGAATTGAGAAAAAAGTTTGTGCTAGGAATAAATAAGAAAGATTGGTACAATATTTCAGCAGGAAGACAGGAAGCTTCCGTGTAAAACAGAGGGAAGGAAAACTAATTAGTTTTGGGGTTTTTTTGCGCCCTGCCTACTCGGAGCTATAAGAGCACGCAGACGTCCCTGCTAATCTCGTGTCATTGTGAGGTGGAAGGATGCCTTGGAGCAGCTCGTTAGCGAGGATGTTAACACACAGCCTTGTAATCAAAGCATTCTCATCCTGGAAAGCTAAATCTAGCCCTTAATTATCGTCTTTAACGAGGCTGGAGAATTAAGCGACTCTATGATATTTATTTGGATAATGGCAATGTACAGTATCTGGGGATGGGGGGGACGGGGGAGGGGAGAAATCCCTGATTTAGTATCTCGTGGATTCCTGTATCCATTTGCACACGATACGAACAAATAAAATGCAAACTTGTAGCACTGGATCAAGTACTATTTTATAAGCTGCAGAGTTGAAGCCATTTTGTTCAATTAACTCCTACTCAATTTATTTCAACGCTTGACATCTCATCATTGTTTCATATATCGTCTCGTTCAGTCTGCATTTTCTATCCGATTTGTGAGTGTGTGTGTGTGTGTGTGCGTGTGCGTGTGTTTTTCTAAATTCCCATTTCAAATGCTTCTACTGAAGAAAAGTCTGTCGATCTCTGAGGTACTTATGAATTACACACATATACGATTAGCATAACCTGAACAGAGAGCACAAAAAATGTGTCTCAAGCAGGTGCGTAACTCGACTCTGAATACCTGGAACTTTCCCCATTTCAATACTGGCACAACTTCAGGAATTTACAAATGTAATACAATGTATGTAATCAAATATTTTAAAGATTTTTACTAAGACATTTCATCTCAAATACCAAGCGGAAACACCGGCCATAGCCAAGAGCATGAGCATCAGATAGAGATCAGTGTCGCCTCGCTGTTTCTGGGTGATCATGCTTGGCCGGACTGAAGGGATGAAAGTAGGTCGGATTGGAACTGACGGCACAAACCAACACGCTGTGACTTGCCCCAATTTCCATCCACTAAGACCATCACTCCATGTGTTAATATAGATGAGTCTTTGGTAAGACCTAATTCGCATAACGTTTATCTATGACTGGAGCTACAGTATAAGCGAGCACACATGGACACACACACGCACACACACAATCACAGACTTTAGTATTAAACATACAGACGATGTCGTTAACTCATAGCAAGCGTCAGCCGGATGCTTTGAAAGTGCACTGGGGACCATTTGGGGAATTTAGACTCCGGCTTCATTTCACGTCCTTTCATCATCGTCTTTGTTGATGTCCTCAAAGCACAATCAGGAACTACATTTCGATTACTCGAGGGAGCTGAACTAGATATCATTGGACTGACACAATATACGTGTTTCTTACAGATAAATGTGTGAAATAACCTGCAGCCAGATTTTCTCACGCTTCTTTTCAGACTATCAATGTGTTACTCCATATTTAATGCAAAACATTGTACGATGATCTGGGACCTGCAGTATATTTGGATGAGACGATAGATTGGACTTTTTATTAGGCTAAAACAATAACAATAATAATAATAATAATAATAATAATAATAATAATAAGTGATCCAGCTCATTTAAGGACAAAATGGCACCATTTTGGCACCAATTTTTTTTTTATGCAAAAAAGCTGAGCATGTTTCCTGAGGGATGAGGAAAGGATTTGAACTTTTTTTTCCACGTCTTCACTGACGAAATCAGTACAGCGGAACAAGGCGCTTTCATCTGACGCTGCACTTCTCAGCAGCTTGTTGCTAGCAAGAGCTTTGTGGTCAGTACAAATTCAGTGTCATCATGACTAACGTCTCCGTGAGAGGATTTCATTTCCACCGGAGAGAGAGAGAGAGAGAGAGAGAAGAAGACAAAGCATGCAAAAGTAAAGACGGTCCTTCCGAGCCACCAGACTAACAGGACTAATGAACGTTTCTGTCAAGTTCCGCTGAACACTTTCAGCTCTGGAAACAGAGGATTTTGAGCAGCTGAGCAAGGGCCGGGGTTGCGATGGCTTTTGAATTTATCCTGACAGCCCAATTATAAATAAAGTGTCCTGTTCAAAGGGAACTAATGATGAGATTCTGCCTGGGTGAAATAAGTTAAGACTTGTGGATTATGGAGAAAAGAGCTAGAGATGTTTCACATTTGCACTAGACATATCAAGTAAGAAAAAAATTGTATTTAACTGTCCCTTTTCCTGGTCATTGGGGCGGAAACACCAAAGGTCCAACTGTGGTACCTTTTAGTATATGCATTCCATCCATGTATTTTCTGTACCGCTTACCCTACACAGGGTTGCAGGGAAGCCTGGAGCATATCCCTGGGAACTCAGGACACAAGCTAGTCGGATGGAGTGACAACCAATCGCAGGGCACAATCGCATACTCTGGACAAATTAGAAATGACAATCAGTCTACAGTGCATGTCTTTGGACTGGGGGAGGAAACTGGAGTAACCAGGAGGAAACCCTCAAAGCACTAGGAGAACTTCAGTATATCAACGATGAGGTTTCACCATAAGAGTGCCGTGTGTACGTTGTTACTATAGAAACGAGCAGATTAATGTAAACCTGTGATTTGCAGGTTTGCAGCCCGAACTATTGTCTGAGCTGCTGTTATAGAAAATTAATCATCTTTAGTCCAGTCAGAATTCAGAATTCAACAACATAGACGCGAGTTCATATTTTATAGACGTATTGGTTCATTAGTGTTCGTAACTTTCGTGGACCTGACAGTGCCGTACTGATTGATGTTTACTCCACTGGCAGCAGCCATGACGGGAGACTTGGTGAGACCTAATGGCTCATTGGGTCCCAGACAGATGCCACCGTCCTCCTGTTCCCTTCCTCAAGCCAGGAACTCATTAGTGCAGGGAGACAGGAAGAGATGTCAGAGTCTTCAGAGATGAATAAAGTGAGCTGTGACTGGTGGAGAGCCGAGTGTGGGTGGACCGGAGGAGCTGAAGGTGCGTGTGCAGGATCGTGAGGTTTAATGCTGAAACTGCGAGGCCTCTAGGGATTTCCTGTACTTCTTGTGATGTGTGCAATTTGATGGCAAATATGGCAGTGAGAGCTTACCATGGACTCATCTTATTTCACGCTTACTGCGGGTTACCTCCACTATGTCCAGGGCACTGTGACTCAGGAGTGCTAATACAAAAAAAAGCTAGCAGATTATCTCTTGATAATTGGATGTGTTTGATTATAGGTACGAATCAATACGTATGCATTACTTGAATGAATGTTGGTGGGAAAAGACCTGGATACACCATGTAAGGAACAAAACACTAACAAATAATCAACGATGCAGTGGTTCAGAGTTACAGCATGAAACCTGACGGCAATTATATAACAGCAATTTTCCAACAATAGCAATGTTTTATTTACTTTTTATCAATTTAGAGTTAGCGTTTAACACTGTGGGTGGAACATCTGTAAAATAATTATCTGACGCTATAGCAGATACAAACAGTCATTCCATCACCAGACACTCTTCTCTTGAAGCCCTCCATCCTGACACTGGAGACTCCTTCATAAAAATGTTAAATAAATATCTCCTCACGATGTCAAATGATTATACTTTTCTTTTGTTAAATAACACTTAAAAAAATCTTTTTTTTTTATAACAATTTTTTATTGATTCTCATACATTTTTCAGAGTACAACAAAGATATATGAATACAGAATCAACATTTTTTACCACGATAACAGCCCCTCCCACCCCACCTAGGAAAGTTTACATTTGATTAATGCGGCTGTGGCTCAGTGGGTAGAGCGGGTTGTCCACTAATCCACTAATCGTAGGGTTGGTGGTTCGAATCCCGGCCCGGGTGATCCCATGCCGAAGTGTCCTTGGGCAAGACACTGAACCCTAAGTTGCCCCCGATGGCAAGCTAGCACCTTGCATGCAGCTCTGCTACCATTGGTGTGTGAGTGTGTCTCATTTGTAAGTCGCTTTGGATAAAAGCGTCCGCTAAATGAATAAATGTAAATGTGATTAATTTACTTATGATTCATGTACATGTGATTTAATTACATATGATTCATTTTCATAAACCCATACAGAATCA
>JAFFST010052419.1:60104-82836 GCA_022414735.1 Noturus placidus
CTGAGACTGTGTCTGAGTCCCGAACACTAAATGGAAGACTGTTCCATAACTGTGGAGCTCTATGAGTGAAAGCTCTTCCCCCTGCTGTAGCCTTCACTATTCACGGTACAGTCAAATAACCTGCATCTGTGGATCTAAGTGGGCGAGGCGGATCATAGAAGACCAAAAGATCGCTTAAGTACTGTGGTGCGAGACCTGCTTTATAGGTTAATAATAGTATTTTAAAATCTATGCGAAAATGAATGATTTTTTTTTTGTTGTGGAGTGTTTTTGTGCTTTTTGGCCGGAAATCGCAATTGCATGAAATTATTTTGCACGCTCTGTCACGGTGATGTTTGTTGGTAAACTCGGTACTCATGAATCGAAGAGGGCTTTGACCAAATCTGCGGAAAGTCTGCGGCCATTTTGAAATATTGCGAGCTCCTCCGAATATTGCGGCGTTTTATTGATTTTGCATTCGTTTTGTGATCACAAAATCCTGGACGGACTGGTTTGTCGGTCTCAATGCAGCATGCCTGTGGTACATCTATTCCCTGTCAGTCTGAATCGCAGCAGCGTTAGCCAATCGTGAGCTCATGTATGTGGAAGTGGGCGGATAGCACGTTCCTCAGAGTGTGCTTCTTTGCTTCTAAAAACATTGGAAGATTTTTATTAATTGTTTTTTTTTTTTTTTTAGATCATTGTGTTCTTACACATGAACAATAAAAGTGATATTTAGACAAAAAAATTATGACACCGCAACATTTTAATAAGACTAAACCATTTAAAGAATCTTTAAATTACGTTTTTAAACACTTTACGCATGAAAAGCTTAACACAGGATAAGACCTAAAGGAAACACAGCATTCTTGGGTAGAACGTTTGAAAGTAAACGAAACCTTTTGTTTATTTTAAACCTGTGCTGGTTGCTTGTAAATGGGTTAATCAGTCCTTTATTCCATGAAGGACATGATGTGTGTGTTTTCCGCAGAAGCAGTGCTGTACTGACCTGATATACTTTTCTGTTCCTCTGTGATGAATGGCTCGGTGATGTAACACATATCTATGCCAATTTTTGTTTTTCTCTTGGAGCAGGAGGAAAAGGAAGAGGAGGAGAAAGAGGAGATGATTGTTTCTATTAAGGTCTCCTTGAGATAACGCTTGATGTGCTACAATGTGCTAAAACACCATATTTGACCTCCCTCTCCAAACTGTTACCTTATATAAACATTTATTCATTGGATTGAATTCATTTATCTTCAGTAAATGTGAAATGTGTCCAGGTCGCTGTGTTTTCTGGGAAAACGTGCCGTAAATGCTGGGAGATCCAATGCAAAGTTTTTATTTCATCGCATTTATTTGATGACTACTGATCACAGTATATATATTAGGACTCAGTGGCAAAACAATAATCGGTCAAAATCAGTGCAAGACAATGAAGCACGCATTGACTATGGGTGTAATTGTCTTGTTAATGAGAGCAGGACGATGGCTAAACTGGTTCGAGCTGACAGGAAGACTAAAGGAACCACTCTTTACAAAAGTGCTGAGCAGAAAAGCATCTCACAACAGATTGAACCTTGAAGTCAATGTACTACAACAGCAGACGACCATCAGGTTTCCAAGCCAAGAAAAGGAATCCATTGGACACCGAAAGTGGACGGTTAAAAATGGGACAAACTTCACTTAGTCTGATGGATTTTATTTCTGACGAAATTGAGGTGAGAATTTGGCATCAAGCGCATGACTTGAATTCGTGGACCCAACCCAATAGTGCGGGGAAAGTTTTCTTGGCAAGTGTTGGGCGGCATCTCTTAACCCGTTTAATCCCACCGGTCACAATAGTGAAAGTAAAAAAATGTTTCATTTTTAAGGCTAAAAAAATGTTATTGAGATATCTATCAATGCATCTCCAGCAGATATTGAAATAATAAAATAATAATGAAATAATGAAATAAATTTTTTAAAATTATGATTGATTGTTTCAAAGGGATACTAATGACACATGATTTGGATAGTTTTGTGTCTAGGAAAGATTTGGGATTAAACGTGCTAATGCCTGATTTCAGAGCTCTCAACCGTTTCTCTGAACATATCTGAATCCAGTAGAGCACCTTTGGAATGTGGTCAATGTGGACCAGAATCTCTAAGGCATGTTTCCTACACCTTGTCCAACCATTACCATGAAGAATTGAGAACATACCGGGTCCTACCATGTAGATAATTATTTTGTTTAAATATCAGTGCATGACAACCCTGTTTAGCCTTACATATATATCTCTCTCAAATGTCACAGATCTCAAAAAAGTGTTGGCGTGCTTTACGCCCCCGAGGCTAATTTCCAATGAACCTTGTTTGCTCTCTGCTGGCAGTCGCTTAGCCTGTCATTAGCTATTGGTTGGAGAACTATGAATTTTTTTAAGCCTCTAGAGACTCTCATGGGCATAAGGGGAGAAATAATGAAGGCTTTTTAATGTCGTCGGCGTAATCGGCTTGATCCCTGGCTCGCCTCCAGCCAGCTTGCAGCATTCCCCATGAATTAATTATAAATCACCTCCAATTTGGAGCTAAAGCCTTAAACCAGCCAGTGTGGACTCGGGAGCTGTAAAGATTGTAAATGCAAAAATGATAACGCCGATAACGATACGTTTACAGAAGGATGTCCTAATCTCACAGTAGATATGGAAGGGGAGGGTGGGGATAACAAAAGAAAATACATCAACTGTGATGGTGGTGTGATGCAACAGGATGCGAAGCGAACTTACTGTTCTCACCCGGAATGTGATATTTATTCAATTTCCAGAAACAATTATGTTTTATTTTCCAAGAATGACATCATTTTTATCCAGTTATGTTTAACGTTCAAGTTAGTTATCCTACGAGTCCCTGTGAAGGAGCTGTCACTATGGAAACCATAATGGATTAGAACAAGCACCTTAATAAAAAAAAGCCTGTGATTTGAATTACAGGTTAAGATCAACAGCCAATCAGAATCCAGAATTCCACACAGCTGTGGTTTAAACTTTATTTATTTATTTATTTACATGTTTATTCTCTAAGTGCAGTGCTGTCTGCAGGTAAACGAAGATAAATAAAGGAGCTACGGGAAGAGCAGGTGGAACCTCGTTAGGCTTTGTGTAATTGGATAACATCGTTATGGTCACTCCGTAATGGATCCTAATTACCTAATAACGGTAGTGACATAAATCACGAGTCGACTGTGAAATATTTTTTTTTTATTTTCCATGATTATGATGCAATCATGTAAGATCAGTTTAATGTGATTTTATTTTATTTTTTGCTTCCTCATAGTCTCATTAGATTTTTGGGTTTCGGTCCTTGATTATGTTTTGTCTTTTGTCTAATATTTTCCTTAACTAGCCTTGGGTATTAACTAGTATTTTATACTAGTATGAGTATAAAAGCCAAATGTTTATGTTTAGACCAAGATTGAGACTACCAAACGCTGTAGTTCCCGTGTAATAAACCATCTCTTTTGACGTATTCCCTGGCTCTTGGTCTCCTTGATTCTCCAAGCATCTTACTTCTGGTCAAGCGGAAGCATTTTAATCATCCAGAAAAGATTTCATCACAGCAAAGGATCTAGGAGTGTCACGGAATAATATTTTTGTTCGGGCGTAATGTTCAATCCCTGAAAAGACCCGATATTGTTAGCAACGATAGCTAGAAGACGGGAAGCAAATATTGATTGATATTTATTGGTTAATGTTTTCGTACGTCGGCTTCTTTTAAGTTGACAACTTGGCACGCTGGTAAAAACTCAATAAAATCTCGGTCGTATCGTAGAACAGACAAAGATCCTCTAACGATAGACCTACGATTTAAGGGACTTGTCTACATTCTTGTCAATCAGCAGGGTCCGTGAAGAACAAGGTATCACATAGACAGAAACTGACAGATTTTTCAGTAACGTATTTGTAGCTACCCCGTGAGTTTCCTGCACTGCCATCCTATTGGTTGACCTTTTGGACCTTTTCGCATCAAAGAATGCCACATGCCGAACGAATTTATTTCGGATGACGTTGGATTTCATCTTATTTTTGGTTGTTTTGACCAGAATTCAGACTAGCCACATCGACATCAGGTGCGATTCAGTTTTATTAGACATCGCTGGATGCAAATCGAACTGGATTGTCATATGCTGACGCTGAATGTCCTCAGCATGCTCGTCTCTCTTGGACGTCTAATTGGATGCCAAACGGTTTTTGAGGTACGGTGAGAGACACAGTTCGCAATGGAAATGTATTGATTTTCTTCTAGCTTTTGCTAACTCTGTCTCTTTCTCTCTCTCAGTCACTACATTTCTTTTTCAGTTGACAGAAGCTGTTTTGTCCTCTTTTGCACTCAAGCACACTTCAATCGATACCAATTGAGACCGGTTTTGTCCGACTGTCCCTCGTACGAGCCGGGGCCGTCCCGAACGTCTCGCCTGGTCATCAATCTTAGCAGGTAAGCGTCACGTCGAGTCACTCGATGTAATCAAAATGAGCCATGGTGTATTTCTGTTGTCCTTACTGAAAGATGAACATGAAGGATTTCTGCAACTAATGCAGTCTCATGGAATGGAAACTTATTATTATTTGGATTCCTTATTTTTTTCTTTTTTGTATTGTTGTGGATTTTTTTTTTGTTTTTCAAAAAAACCCAATATATCTGATTTATATACTTACATTTTGTCTTCTCACAGTGGCACCACGGAACGGTGTGCAGAACGCGGTCGAGGAAAACAAACGCTCTAAAATAGGCAACTTTTTGCATGAATGGTAACTGAAAAGAAGCGAAAAAAATCATCATTTTCTCAGTAACGTGTACATCAAGGTGTAAAGTATCAACTCTAATGAAAGCTGCCTTCCTGCAATATGTTCACATTTGGAGTCGCTCCCATCTGGCTGTTTTTTAGATTTTCCCAAGGGCTGGGGGAAAAAAGCTTGTATAAAAAGTTTAGTCCCTACAGTAAATCCTGATCGGTCTGTAGGCTGTAAGGAATAAAACACTGTTGTAAGTAAATAATCAACAATGTCACGTTTTCCAGCGCAATTGTTTTATTTGCTGTTTGATACCACAGTGAATTTCCCAACACTATTTATTTATCTGTTTATTTATTTATTTATTTACATTTCCATGTAAAATGTAGCCAATTCACCAACCAGGATGGTAATGTAACTAAAATGTAACAAACGTTAACTTTGATAAAATTTATTATGGTTTTGTAAACTACAAGTGATTTGGTTGTTCATAGCGATAATGATAATGAGTCTTTATTGATCAAATGTCCATATGCACAGTGAAATTCTTTTCTTCGCATACCCCAGCATGTCAGGAAGTTGGGGTCAGAGCGGCTTGACAGTGCTGGGTGTTCCGATGTGTAACCCAGAGCCTTAACCACCAAGCCACTACTGTCCCCTGTATTTTTTTAAACATGTACATTCTGTAAGTTTCCCTAAAAAGATCAAATAGAAATATATAGGAAGCCATGTATCTGAGAAAAACCTCCCTGACTCTACATCGAAGTTATTTAACCGATGATACGTTCGGAAGCTTGGTAATGAGAAGCGAAGTACACACACACATGGAAAGAAATGTTTTTAATTGCTTAATGGCCATGTTAAAGAGGCTGAACATGATGTTTGTAGACTGTATGGACCAGATCACAGTGCGGAGACTAGGCTGCTTTTTAGTAACACACCAAATCCAAACAACACTCCAAGTCCAAACACCAAAGTGTAAGAATTTTATGTCATTGTACATCAACTTGCATGTTTGTTGCGGTGTTGAAGTTTTTAATGTGTTTGTACACACAGAAACCTTCTGTAAATCTCTGTGTGTGTGTGTGTGTGTGTGTGTGTGTGGGAGAGAGAGAGAGAGAGAGAGAGAGAGAGAGAGAGAATGTGTTTACTATAAAGGACTATTCATATTCACAAAAAAAACCCAGATGTTTGCAAAAATTAATTAGGCTAGAAAATGTAAGTGAAAGATATACGTAGTTTGGAAAAGACAGGAACTGTACTTTGCTTTTTTATGACGCTGTCACCTGACAGGAGAGAAATGGAAATGTTTATCATCAAACTTTCATCACGGCACAAATTATGGCAGCTGTGAAGCGAGATCTGTCTCATGCCGTGTTTGTTCAAGCTAACAGATGACTGGAGATCTTTCGACGCCGACGACACCATCCAGGCCTCAGGCTACGCTCGAAAACTCGGCTAGTCACCCAGAACTGATCGTTTGTATGTGGAGTGTGTATTGATTACGTTAACGCTCGCAAACTTCGTTTATGATGTTTCCCTTAATATGTTTTGTGCGTCATCTTGCACTTTTCGCAGCAGCATGTTTTAAATAAACCATGTATTCGTCTACCTTTCAGCATTTAATAAATAATACAAGCTGCCCACTAGCATTCTAAATGCGCTCACTGTCTCATTTCTCTCACACACACACACAAACACACCATATTTACTGACGCCTGTCATGAAGATGAACAGAAATGAATAGCTTATATAAAATGAGTAATACAGTATGAGGTGATCGTCAGGAGGGACACGCTTAAGTGTGTACGCTTTGTGTTTATTTTAAGAGGACCTATTATGGTTTTTAATGCATGTCTAATTTTGTTTTAAAGCTTTCATATGATAGATTTACACATATCTGAGATCAAAAAACACTTTAACGAGCTCATAATTTACACTGCAACCTTACCTCTTTTAACTAGTGTCACAAACGACTCGTTAAATGATCCGTTCTAAAAGATTCAGTCTCAACCCCTCCTTTCAGGGCGCATACTCTG
Source organism: Noturus placidus (assembly GCA_022414735.1). NCBI lineage: Eukaryota > Metazoa > Chordata > Actinopteri > Siluriformes > Ictaluridae > Noturus > Noturus placidus. Next base: position 66,889 of record JAFFST010052419.1, read on the forward strand.
CTCTGATTGGTCAAACATCCCAGTCTGTTGTGATTGGTCTACCGTTGCCAGTGTGTGTCAAAAAGGAAACGCCTACTATCATAACGAGTATCAGATCCGACTGTCAGCGAGCAGCCGATGAAGACCAGAGGCGAAGTTTTGTGTTACAAACCTTTGTCGCTTAGTACAGTAAGTAATGTCTGGAATTAATAACGACTCATTTCAGGTGTTCAGAATCGGTTCCTTCTTTTGGGAGTTGATAACTTCGTTTGTTGTGCACTTTTCAGATTTTTGAAACTTTGCAGTCGTTTTTACATTCACGAACAGATCTATAACATACTATGTGAAAGGTCATATCTGAAAAAACATAATAGGTGCGCTTTAAGGCAATCAACGAATCAGAGTCAAAGTCCATTGTGGTTCCAGACAGCGACAAACCAGGATAAATTGTAAAAAATAAATAAAACATCGGAAATAAGCGTCACCTGAACATGGTTTGGATTTCCATCCATCCATCTTCAACCGCTTACTCCTTTTCAGGGTCACGGGGGAACCTGGAGCCTATCCCAGGGAGCATCACGCACAAGGCGGGGTACACCCTGGACAGGGATCCAGTCCATCACAGGGCACAATCACATACACACTCACACACACACAACGGACACTTTAGACACGCCAATCAGCCTAACATGCATGTCTTTGGACTGGGGGAGGAAACCCCCGACACACAGGGAGAACATGCAAACTCCGCACACACATGGCCCTGGAGGGACTCGAACCCCGGACCCTGGAAGTGTGAGGCGAACGTGCTAACACTAAGCCACCGTGCACAGGTTTGGATTTATTTTTTTTTAAAAAAGAGTAACAAATGCATGATACAACAGGGTAAAATAAGTAAACAGGTGCACACAATCAGGAAACACGACAATGACAGAATAGGGGCAGAGACAAAGTACTATAATGCTAATGTGGGACTAAATATGTATAAACCAAATACTCTTTCAAAGTCATAATTAGGTGGAGGTCTGGGAAACCCCATCAGATATTGCTGTGGCTGAATTCTGGGAGAAAAAAAAAGGACAAATCAGGCAAAATTTTGCTTTTGGTGGTAACCAGGCTACATACGGTTCATAGGGCGGCTGTGGCTCAGTCGGTAGAGCGGGTTGTCCACTAATCCACTAATCGTGGGGTTGGTGGTTCGAATCCCGGCCCGGGTGATCCCATGCTGAAGTGTCCTTGGGCAAGATACTGAACCCTAAGTTGCCCCCAATGGCAAGCTAGCACCTTGCATGGCAGCTCTGCTACCATTGGTGTGTGAATGTGGTGTCATTAGTAAGTCGCTTGTAAATGTAAAATGTAAAATGATATTTCTGTAAAGCTGCTTTGAGACAATGTACCATTGTAAAAAGCGCTATATAAATTATTATTAAATTATACGGTTGAGCTTCACCCCCCCCCTCCACCCCGCACACACAAACCTTCGCTTCACCCTTTTTTACGCTTAACATGTACTGAACTATTTTCACACAAACACAATTATAACGAGGTTTCGAACACAGTACATAATTGATAAACTGGTTCATTTGTTCGGGTCGATTTTCCGGGCCGTCCTGCAATCTCCTTTCCTTGAGAGATCGGGACAGTGACGGCGGACCTTAAATGGCATTTGACGTCTCCTCAAGGTAACGTTTTCCGCATCAGCACAATCCAATCCTGCAGTCGACTTGATTCTGTCAGTTCATTTCACAGCTTAATGAGAGTACGATGTTAATCCACTGACTCGACAGCGTTCGACAGCTGCGATCGATCCCTCGGCTTCAATAAGCGCACGACCTGCGGCTAAAGACAACGGCTGCACTGCGTCAAAGAAGCGACGCTATACAGTGCCAGAATAAAACAACACCAACATGATGAACAAATCGATTCCATTATAATAAGATGATAGTAGTTGATGGTCGATCATTATTTCACGCACTGTGCGTCTGCTTTAAACCCAAATCAAGCATCAAAGTATTTACATTCATCCTACCAAAACTTGTGTTTCATTGACTAATATATTGTAAACTGGAGGCTCAGATCTCAACTTTGCAGCATGACAGGATGAAACTAAGTGCACGAATGTCTTAGTCAGGGCCTTCATGAGACGTGGTGTGAATTTGGAGGAACTCGGAGAAATTCGTCACCTTTGTGGGGTTTATTTCGGGGTGGAAATTTCGACTTTCTCTGACTTACACCAAATTCCCATTGCTGGTTAGTGGAATCGAGACAAAGAAGGGAGTGTATTTAATTTTACCTGATCACATTCCAAAGATGAGATCTTGGCCTCTGATTTCCTGTTTTTTGCACAGGCACATTTGAATTTATTGTTACATGAAACAAACATAAACATCTTTAATTTAACAAGACAAATTTTGTGTGTGTGTGTGGGGGGGGGGTCTGTTGTTGTTTTCCTGTTTATTGTGTATCTGTGTGTTAGTTTTCTGTAGCTTCCTCCAAAGCGGAGACATTTCATCAACCAGAAAATTGCTAGTCAAAGTCAAAACATTCCAACTGTTAACTGAACCAAAATGCAGGACTTTTACTAATCCTCACTAATTTCACACAAATTGCATGTTTATAGTGGGACTGTCTCACTGTTTGTTTCATTTCTACCTAAACACAGCACTGTGCTGAGCTAATTAGCTTGCGAATTACATCAGGTGTAGTATTCATCGGGTTAAATCTCTGTAAATACCTGTTTTTATTCGGTTATTTGGTGGTAGGTTGTTGATCATAGTTTTACAATAGCAGATATGATAATGAACTCAGTAAACCAACAGTGTGAATTTGATGAGAAGCCGCCCTGCCTCCCAAAAAAAACCCCCAAAAAAATGGGACGTGGTAACTGTTAAGTCCCAAAGGATAATCCCCATCTGACATGAAACCCTGTTCTGATCTTGTATTTCACTCCTCAAATGTCAGCTAAGTCTACCGTAATTGCATATGGACATGTTGCATATGGATCCTCCTGCCATCGACTGGTTTTCCTCCCATATTCTGCCCAATTTGTGTACATGTTTGTTCCCACCAGCTAGCTCTCCCCATCGTGGGTAGGGTGAGAGCTAACACATGCTTCCTCCAAGACGTGTGGATGTTCCTCCTTATGCTCCATGCTTATTATATGGCAGTATGCAAACTCAGCTCACAGATGCCCACGATTGGCTAGGGAAGAAAGAGTATCACATGCCATACCATCAGCACCAACATCTAACCTCTGACCTCTGAGGTTTGAGAATAACGGCGTTCCTTCCTATTCTTTCCCGTTTCCTTCCCAACTCTGTGCAACGGTGTTAGTTTATAGTTCTAAACAAAAGTGTCTGCTAGACTTCCTGTTCTATTAAATTCAGCTGGGGGGCAGCTGGGGCGCAGGTGGTAGAGCGGGTTGTCCACTAATTGTAGGGTTGGCGGTTCGAATCCCGGCCCGGATGACTCCACATGCCGAAGTGTCCTTGGGCAAGACACTGAATCCCAAGTTGCTCCCGATGGCAAGTTAGCGCCCTGCATGGCAGCTCTGCTACCATTGGTGTGTGAGTGTGTGCGTGAATGGGTGAATGAGACACAGTGTAAAGCGCTTTGGATAAAAGCGCTATATAAGTGCACCATTTACCATTTAAATTCGAACGCGCTGTGCGCTATATGAATATAAAGCAGTGCAGCGTGAAGATATATCTCATCATCTCTTTATTGTTCTCCTGACTGAGCCAAATGTAAAGAAGAACCCCCGAGTTTGCACACTTGACTTTGGCCTGTCTAAACCTATATTCATTGGAGCGCGTTATCCGGCTCTTTATCTTCGCCCACCTGGGCAGTGACAGCCTAAATGTCCATAGCGGTGATGCTGAGCTTGAGCATTACATCACCACAGATGGTAAAGCTGTTAACTGTTGGTCTGCTAATGCCCATCCATCAGCGTGCTTTACACCACTTCCTTTCTCTCCGTGGACTTCGGACTGATTAAATATTCAAATCTGAGAGGAGCATGGCGCCAAGACAGAAAAAAAATGCACCTCAGCACGAGGGCAATTTAGCTTAATGAAACATGACCCCATACATATGGTGTATGAGTGCTCTTCCAGCATCAGCTGTCCCATTTGGCTAATTACACATTGAAAGCACAATCACTCGGGCACCTCGGATGGGATTGATGTAAACATGGCAGGCTTAATCAGCAGAGGAGATCGATTGGGATTCGTGACTGGGCATTATGTTTAGTCGTGATTATAAATCCTGAATTTCTAGGCTAGGATTCTGCGAAACATCTTCATTTTCCATGACTTCCTTTCTTTTTACAACGGAAAAACAAGTTGTTCAGACAATGCTCGAGGTCGGAAAAGGTCAAAGAGCTTTTTGGCAGTCGTCTATAAATTCATTACGTTAATTGCATTACCTCAACGCACGCCATAAGCTTGTTTGTCAAGTCTAAATGTGCAGCTGACTAGCATAAATATGTATGAATTATCCGTGACACGTGTTCGTTCCTGACTTGAGCACTCACGAATTAATCCTCATTAGCATGCTGCACGAAGCTTGCTGGCTAGAACAGCGGTGCATCGAGGCCGGGAATATACAAAGACGATGACGAGCTTGATTGTGAGTTCATCCAAAACAAACAGCTAGATCGCAAAAATAAAATGGAGGATATTTTGTAGAACAATAACCTCAACAAAACAAAAACATCTCTACACATCTACAGGACTGGGTCAATATGAAGATTATTCATCAGTTATTCTAGTCAGAGGATTGTCACGTAATTCACGCAAAATCGCTGCAATGAAACATTTACAGCCCTCGTGAGGAACGAGACCAAAGTGTTGTGGGAGCGATGTTGAATTTCACATTTTAATTATCAGGCTGGAAGGCAGTCAGAGGAGAGACTGCTCACTGAGATGAATCTGTACCTCGGCCTCACTCATCAATCCAGAGCTACTCGAGCTAAGTTAAGACAGCTTGATGAAACGCTCAATCAATTGAGGTGGTTGTTTTTTCTCTCTCGTTTTTTCACCTGCTTGGATGTAGAGCTCTGCAGGCTTCCATGTTTTAACCAGAACCTGTTGGGAGCTTTGATTAAGTGATAATTCCTCACTCGGTCCGAAAGTGAGACGGTCCGTTTAGAAGCTTTTTGGGCCAAATCGATTAGAAATCGACGAGCAAACAAAACAAAAACGTGGCCTAAACGACCCCCATTAAGGATTCCAAGTTTCAGAACCTTCCTAGGTTTCACCACATGTAGTGAGTATATAAAGAGACAAATTCTTACTGCAGTACATTGGGGTCGTCCATATATGACGTCTGATGACGGGGGGGTTCACGGACGTGATTACGTCATCAATGCATTTGCATCTTCCCCGTGTTTAGTGTCACCACTGTCACGTTCATCATTTACTTACTGAAATATTTGCAGTTGTTGCTGCTAAGGGTGGCCCAACCAGTTATTAGGTTTAGGGGGCAATCACTTTTTCACACAGGGCCATGATGGTTTGGATTTTTTTTCACCTTTAATAATAAACACCTTCATTTACAAATTGCATTTTGTGTTTACTTGTGTTGTCCTTGACTATTGTTTAAATTGGTTTGATGTTCCGAAACACTTAAGTGTGACAAACATGCAAAGGAACAGGAAATGAGGAAGGGGGCAAACACTTTTTCACACCACTGTACACCCTCAAAAGCATGCTTAAAGTGCATTATACATGCTAATATTTCTTTGACTAGCTATGCTAGTTATCGCTACAGAGGTGCGGACGTTTTGAATGATCAGTTCAAATGGACGGACGATGTGAATGTGTAAAATGGCTGACATTAACCAGACATGAATTATGGTGTGTTTTGTTGCGTGCTGCATCGGCACCTTCATATAAACGACTTCACATTAAACGCCGGAAACATTTTCAGCGATTTCTCATGAGGGTTTTTGTGTGTGTGTGTGTGTGTGTGTGTGTGTGCACTGACTAATACGTTTTGAGAGCTTATCCATAAAATATGAGTTGTGACCAGGTTTCAGCAGGGTTGGTGTGGCGCTGCACGCTGATTTATGAGTGTTCTCACCCAGAGCTGTTGTAAAGTCAATGCATGCAAATCAAATCTATAAACAGCACTCAGCTACCGCACATAAAACACCCCGGATTATCGGCGCTTTTCCAGCTGCGTGCTTCGTAAGAGCCGACGGAACGTTGCAAAGCGTGCCAAGCTGAGCCGTTCGATTTTTTTTTATTACACGCAGCGGTTTGTGTACAGTGATTAAACTGTAGTAACTGATACAATCAGTAGATGACATTATAATATGATCTTCCCTGTAAGATAATTAGGAGTCAAGATTACATGTTTACAAATTGCTAGTCTAGTGATAGCTACATTATCAAATAAGTCACAAAAATTCCAATTGTGGTGTAAAATGGATCTCGATTTTTTTTTTTTTTAGTTTCTGGTTCAAAACAACACATGCTCTGCTCTCTAGAATATCGGATCACAACTTTTGTTACATAAGAAAATGTTCGTAGCTAATAAGTTCATAAGAACCACAGCTAGTACAAACGATGTAGCCTTAAGCTAGCTATGCGTTAGCTACATGTTTTGCCTCTGATGTACGAATTTAAAAAACCCACATGTAATTGGAATTAAAGGTGCAACTGAAGAGTGATTTACTAACTGGTTCTACCAACAATGACGTCTTATATGTAAGCAAAACACTTTAGCATATGTTTCCCTTAATTAATCCTCTTCAGGATTTACTGAAATTTGCGGATGAACCCCTAATCAAGCAAACTCTGCAATATTCGTAGAAGCTTGCGATTTTTCAAAACCGCTGCAGATAACCCGCAGATTCGGACGGAGACACGTTGTGTGATACCGTCACAACGCAGATTCAGCCAAAGTCCTGTTCGATTCACGTGCGTCGAACATGTATATATAAAAATGATTACTGTAGTTTTATGTTACATATTCGTTAAGTATTCTTCAGCCAACAGTACTCTAATATATATATATATATATATATATATATATATATATATATATATATATATATCCTCCATTGTATGTGCTTGTCCTTGCTGTGATTCACTGAACTCTTATCACAGCTAAATGGGAAAAGCTCGGCTCTAAGCAAACCCTTTTCTCTACTCTAATCGTGGTCCAACAGCTGTTCAAACACGGAAACACAGTGTAGGTGTTGAGCAAATGGCACCGTGTTGAACAACACGGGACGAGGTGACTGACAGCCGAATCCACAACTAATTAGAGCAGCTGGCTTCTGAGCCTGAGAGTTTGACAGGAGCGTTCAAAAAGAGCCTGGTGCATGTAAATGGGCTGTTTTGGGCCTAACTGTATTTAGATAAGAGCAGGAGAGAAAGAAAGAAAAAAAGAAAGAAAGAGAGTGAGAGAGAGAGAGTGTGTGTGTGTGTGTGTGTGTGTCTGTGTTGGAAAGGATGGCTGCGGAATGAGGAAAAAAAAAATCCCATGCAGTAATTAGATGTGTGGATTAGAGAGCAACAGAATGGCTGATTTGGAACACAATAATGCTCAAGACTCCCATATACGGAAACATGGGACAAACTTGGCTTTAACGAGGATGAATTACAGATGGAATATGTTGTATTAGCAGCCTCGTTTGTCAGCGCGGAAAAGTTTTGCGATGCATTTCGAAAGGGATTATAAATAGCCCTCGGAGCCGGGAGATGAGTCTTGTATCTTCTATGCGATGATAATTCGAGGTCCTGTTGGGAAAGTAAGTAAATAAATAAATAAATAAAACACAAAAGACTAGCATTAATCAGCAAAAAAAAACTAGCACTGACCATCTTTTAGCAGCATGGCGTTTTCGCTAGTCTAAGCAGTTTTTGTTTTTTTCTGTTAAGCGTGAGGCGAAGGGAATATGCACGCAATGTTTTCTTGAGACAACATTCTCTCGCGGTCGCAACAATTCCGCATCACTTTCGCCATTTCCAGTCATGCTGAGTTCATCTAGAGCATCCAGTGAGCCGGTTAATCTTGGTGTGGTCGTCGTGGTGCAGTTCTAAAGACACGGCATATTGAAACTGCTTCATATATCGCTCACGGTGAAGCATGGTGGTGGCAGCATCAAGTGCAGTCTTGTTTAGAAACCTGCAGCTTCTCCATTAGGTGCTTTTTTAAATAGATTTTTATAGATTATATAGTTGTCATGTTTAATAAGAACAAGAAGAAGAAAAAAAAAAGAACCTCTTCCTGTTTAGGCCACATCCATTTCAGGTTTAAATCAGCGTTACACCTGTAGTTCATGAACTGTTTTTTTTTAAAGAATTAAAGAAAATATGAATATTTCTATTAGTAAACACACTTAAACACAGTCCAGAAGATGTTTAAACAGTTCTAAATAATTTTATTACATTGTACACAAATAAAAGTACAGGAATAGAACATCCTGGCATCTTTGACATATTGGAAATGCAGTATTAAGGCTCTTCAGCATAATACATAACTACATTCGGGGTTTTTAACGGAATAGTAAACTGATGGTGTCCCTTTGAAACATTGTATAATAGAGAGAAATGGAGAGAAAGCATCACTGACTGCGCACGCATTAAATACCACATGACTTGTATGCGGACATTGATCAACGAGCTTTAGCCCAGGAAACCAGTCCATTATTTTAACAGCGCTGGCTAAAGGCTTTCTGTGACACTTCTATTGAGCCACTTACAGCCTGTCGATGAAAATGTAATCGAGAGCTAATGCACGCTAATTACCTCAGGCTCTTTCATTTCACATTTCTCAAATGGCGACAGCTTTCAACGAGCGACCTTAACTGTGACGACCATGTGACTCAGCCCCATCGTCTGATTCGTTTGGGGAAGAGCGTTGAGATCGAGAAAACATTGAAGAACGGATTAGGACCAACGTCAGCGCATTTTATTTGAAGATAACTCGAAGAAACTTCCGCGCTAATAAGATGACGGCAATTGACGGCATCGTGGTTGGGGAAAGTGGCCCGCTTCACGTTATGGCGTCAAGCTTGGCACTGAACATTAAACATCAAGGAGTGGAAAGGAATCCGTCCGAAAAGATCTGACTGAAGAAAAGGAAACACTCTTGCTCACTTTTATTTTGCGCGTCAGTGTGCAATTTGATAAATGCTTCATGTCCGCCTTCTCAATTTCAAGGAACTAGCGGAGGTAGATGGACAGCAAAATGTGTGCGTTTTTATTATTGCTAATCTCCTATGCTAGTGCAGCATGTACACCCAACCATACACACCAAATGTGGCTTGTTTGAATTAATAGGAAGTCTTCGTGATATAGTTAAAGTGATTATATTCGTGATTATATATGTAAAATAAACGAATAAAGCAAAAGAGGAGCTTGTGAGCGCCTCTCACAACCCCATAAGTACATTCATGCAGTTTTACCCGATCAGCCAATCTCGGTCACTTGGACCGTAGTATGGTTGTTGGAAAACTGCTGATCTGCTGAGATCTTCACGTATGGTGTAAAACAAAAACAAACAAAAACTAATTTAATTAACCACTCTTTGCAACCATGGTGAGCAGAAAAGCATCTCCAAACGTTCCACGTGTATCTGGTAAGAAGAGGAATCCATGTCTTTATATGTGGGCAAGACCTGAACCTGAATCTGACATCAAAAACTGGAGAAAAGGGTTGAGTTTGTTCAGAAAGGACAGCGTGAATAAATGAATAACGCTTGTTCACACCTTCGTTTTTTCATATTGTGTTGCGTTTGCATGGTGGAGAACAACTCCTTCTAAATGTCCCTCAAGTGTCATTGTGACATGAGCAATTTCAATGCTAAGATGTTGAATATTGTCTCGGTATATAATGGTATAAATCATTAAATAAAGGATTTTGAAACAAATCGAACCAAGACCCAAGTTGGTGAAGTATGAGACATTTTACAGAACACTTATCTACCAACGTAAGACCAGGCTATAATAAGAAATAGGGTGGTGTGATTCGGTAGATCTGATAATTTTTTATTTTCCGGCACATAGTCTGGCTTGTTATGGTAGGTTTTTGGGTTTTTTTTTGTAGTTTTTTTTTTTTTTTTTTAAGAGGAGGGGGGGTCTACGAATATTTAATATGTTCAAAAAAAAATTGTAAAAGACTAAACTAAAAGGTTGAGTCGTTTAAAAGTCCCTCGGATAGTCTGTCGGGCTTAGTCTGAGCAGAAAGTGAGAGTGTTTGTCATCAGCTCTCTATCTCAATCAGTGTTCAGGACAATGCGCCAGCTGAATAAACATGGTCAATACCGAGACAATTAAGGCGAGGCTGCTTGGGGAGGGATGGCGCTATAATGAAAGCTCTCCGGTGAAAGGGACGCTATCGGATGAGCGACGCATTGGCGCGAGACACAGCAAATTGTAACGTGGCTGAATAAAAGGAGCAGCAGTGGAGCAACTGATGGTATCTTAAGCTAATTAATCCGGAGGCCTCCTCGGACAAAACGTGGGACCTTTTGTAATAACTTTGCATCAGTAGTTCAAATCCCTTCAGGGCTGACCGCGTGAGTGTGAGATTAGCAAAAGATCCATCTCTAAAAAAAAAAAGAAATAAAAAAGAAAAACCCCATCGTGAATGATGCCAGAGACGTGCTTGAAGTTACCGAGACGACCTAACCGAAAAAGCCCAGAAACCGCACAAAGACGTGGGTGACATTTCATTTTCTCGCAGCGCTGAGCTTTTGGCAGGTGTCCTCTGCTCTTAATCGAGATAGATGGAAGCGATTAAAATGTGGGCTTTGTGTTTGGGGGAAAAAAGTCATTCGTATGGTGAGATGCAGAGAACACTACCAAACAGTAGCTGATTAAGTGTCTCACGGTGCAAGATGTGCTGAATGCAAATTCGAGTTGCCGGGAACGTTTCAAGTGTCGAGCTCGAGTGATCTGCACCCCGACGAGCGCAGAGACACTCTGACAAGAAGTCGAGAAACACAGGAGGTACATGCCAGGGAAGCATGAGAGCCCCGCAATCAAATGATAAGCACGTCTTCTTCTAATGAGACCGCAGATTTAAGTGCTCTATCCGAGCTTTTAATCCGAGGGCACCGTTGCTTGCTGCAATTATTGTCTTTCAAAGTGTACAGTTTGCAGGAATGAGCGTCAAGAAGGTGCTCAGCAAGGATGGTTCTAGGGCTCTTGAAATTCTAGGAAGGAATATCTACAGCCTTATGTGAAGGATAAAACACTCAGAGCAGTGCCATTTCAAAGACAAATAATCAAAGACAGAGTGCTGTGATGAAGCAAAGTTACCGCAAAAAAAACGCAGCTTGTCATACATTGGGGCAGCGGTGGCTTGGGTTTCTGATCAGAAGGTCTGGGGTTCAAGCCCCAGCACTGCCAGACTCTGGGTTTCTGATCAGAAGGTCTGGGGTTCAAGCCCCAGCACTCCCAGGCTGCCACTGTTGGGCCTTTGAGCAAGGCCCTTAACCCTCTCTGCTCCAGGGGCACTTTATCATGGCTGACCCTGCATTCTGACCTCAGCTTCCTGATATCCTGGGGTATGCGAAGAAAATAATTTCACTGTGCTGTAATGTATACGTGATCAATAAAAGACTCATTATCATTATATCATTACCTCCGTCCTGAAGACTTTCATGTGGTGGAAAACCTACTGATGTTTGTTAGAAAGCACTTACACTAGAGAACGTGTTCATAAACTTTAAATAAACATCTCCTAAAGGGGAAAACTTATAAACCATATCAACAACTGCACATTCTGGTCAGTTTTATATTCATAAGAGGTACAAATTAAAATGGATTCCCAGTTTTCTGAGTTAGACAAAACGTAAGCATTCTCTGTTTATCACACTCAAAACCTTTGAATTTTTTTTTTTGTTGTTGTTGGTCCATGCTTGGTAGTACAAGACAACCTGTCCAACCTCACTACGATAAAGACTCACCTCACCTCATCTTGCATTGGAAAATGTAGATAATGCGCATTCACGTTCATCTTGGAAAAAAGCTGTGCCAAAAGGAAACCACATCCACATCCATCCAAAACACCCTCTTTGTCACCCTCTTTTGAGGATGAAACTCTGAAACTTAACTTTGGAGCACTTCTTCTAACATGACAGAGACCCGACAGAATGCACTATAAGCTTTCAGAAGTCTTCAGAAGACTTTAAAGGATGGCCGATTTGAAAAGCAGTCTATGTATGACGGATAAATGAAGAGAGCTTCAGAAGTTCGTAAAACAGGGAAACCTACTGCATTCATGTTCTTTTAATGTGGCCAGCACCACAAAACAGCCAAATCAAATCATCAAGGCTTGAAACACAATCCGCTGCCTCAGGAATGCCTTATGATTTCAACTCTGTAAGGATTTATGAATCAGTAAGGTTAAGTGCCGAACTAGAACTAGGAAACACCAAAGAAAGGATGTCCTCGACCCCGGGTTCAGCACGTGATGTCAAGCCAACATGGCCGCTCACGTCATCAACAGTAAATAAAATATCACTGTATTTCTTTAAATGAGTTTAAAGCTGTTTTGAGAGAGTAAATATAACATATGCTCATGATCATTAATGTTAATTGGCTAGCTTATTGCTCATAGTGTCCACGTTTGTGAAGGCATCCACAGACTTCAGACTTCTGAGTGAAGTCCAATACCTCAGTACAACAACGATGGCCAAATCACACCATTTATGAGAAGCTTATAGAAATAAACTGGCAGTAATACCACATAATAGTGGATCGATGATCTCTACGATCAATCCGCTGTATTTTTGGGAGGAAGGAGGAAATTGTGGAACTAAAATTTCAAATCAATAAAAATCAAACCGGACCGTTTCTTATCTTTGTTCTAACCAAAAACGAATTTCGACGCATGGGTCGATGCAAGTGGCCCAAAATGTGGTTAAGTAAAATATATCAACTAAGATTTCTTGTTTATGCCGCTCCATGAAGAAGGTGATGTTATTATGTGAAGAACACTCGACACGTTCATTTCATATTCAGGACGCCGTGGCGACGCCGCGATTTGCGTGTTTGCAGCTTTGTGCTCCTTATTACTGCAGCCCTCTCATCTGTGCTCGTTCCCTGCTGTGCATTCATGCATGAATTAAAGTTCTTTCAACCTGCAGCCTATCTGAGGTCAGGCAAATTAGACTTTATGATGGGCCTGGGACAAAGACCAAGAAAACAAGGGCTTAAGTCTTGTACAATGGATTATCCGAGATGTATAAAGCACTTGATTAGAAATTCTAAAGCAGTACCAGAGCTCTGGGAATTTTTTGGGGAAAAAAAATGCTTTATAAAGAAGCTTACACAACATACTCAAGAAAGGACAAAATGTACTTGTGTTCCTAAACGATTGGAATTGAGGGCATGAGGTTGCTTGAAAAACACAAAGGAATCTGAATAAGTAGCTGTGATTTTGTACAAAACTTTCAATCTAAAATCCTAGGTTCACCTGATGATGTCACTCCACACCACTAGAGGCCAGAGATGCAGAGAGCCTAGTTTCTCTTTGGAACGTCTTGCCTATTTGACCATCTGCAATTCTGAGCTGATTGTTTATTGTGGTGTTTAGAATCTCGGACACGTACTTTAATTTGTCATTCGAGAGCAGTAGAGATCTACTTTCCTGCAGGTTTCATCTCCAACCCCAATCTAACACACCTATTTTAGTTGATCAAGAAAGTCTCAAGGCAGTGATTAGAAGGTCAGGTGGGCACGATTATGGTTGAGGGCTAAAGTCTTCAGGAAGGTAGATCTCCAGAATTGGGGTTGTGACCACTGCTCTAGAGGAACCCTCAATGGTTCCATCCTGCAAGAGTGCTTCCTTATCAGATAGGATCCCGAGTAACAACTATGTCCCCTTTCAAATGTGGGCATCCCTGATTTCTCGTATGCAGAAGAGGGTAGATAGCGCTTTGCTCCGAGTGTGTTGGCTGGCTTCACGTGTCTCAAAGGAAGCACATGATAGCCTTCACCATCCACAAGTGGTAGTTGTTGTTATGATAATGTAGAGCTGCTTGGTGGGTGGGAATTGGCCTGGACCAATTTCCATGTGGAATTTTTGAGTTCTTTGAGGTTCTAGGAACCAACAATCCATAAGAAGAGTATATGAATGCATTAACCATTGTGTGACATGAGGAAAGAATAAAGCACTTGCATTGCTGCTACACTTTTTTCGACCCAACTTGAATTACAGTGTAATGTTTACAGTTTTTGGACAATTCTCTGCACTGTTTTCTTCCATCCAATAACCTTCGTTTGTCCTCCCTAGTCAGCATACACTATTTGGTGCTCATCTTTCTCTGCCATGTATCTGCACTTTACATAGTCCTGTGTATAGTACCATGCTGCTGTATTATATGCCACACCATTGTGCTGAAGAATCATTTCATTCCAAATTATACAAAATAAAACCCACTTGACATATTTTTATAAAGCTGGAATAGTTGAAGACAGAATAATATTAAAGGACAGCGTACGCTGACAATGTCAAGAAATTCTGCCTTTTATTCTTTACAAATGTCCGCCCACACACACACACACACACACAAAGCAAGGACAATCACTTGAACAGGCCACTCGACTGTAAATTCCTGATTGGCAAGACAATAATACAGAGACAGTGAAAAGACAAGGACACTGCTGAAAAGAACGTATTCACCTCATTCAGGTCCTGGCCATGCTGGAAGTCAGACCTGACATATTCAACTGCAGATACTTATTGCTGGTTCAGTGAGCATCAATGTTTAGGAGAAAACCATGTTAAAATTGTCATATTTAACTACCACTACAAACTGTAATTTTGTTTGTGAGGACTGTGCAATGTGCAAAGTCAAAATGCTTTCCGTTCTCAAGCTGATTATATAAGAGACTTCGAAGCTTTCAATTGTTTGTCTTTAAACAAAGCTAACAAGCTAATGGTTGAGAAAATTCCCAAGCAGAATTTAGTTCATCTTTGAGAATATCCCAAAAACTAGATAGGGAAACCTTAGATAACATGCCCAATGAAAGCTAGTTAGTGGAAAAAGCTAGCATTAGATAATGTTCACAAAGTTTGCAAAGTAATTTTACTAAGGAAATACTTGGACAACATCCTCTAATAGAGCTAGCTAAATAATGTTAAAGAATATACCAAAAATTAAAGTATTATATATTGCCACCCCTATGGATTCAAGTGAGAAAAATATAAAAATTGAAGTATATTCCCATTTTTTTTAGTACACCGAGGTGAATAAGAACCGGGAATTTTTCACCCATGATTTCCTGTTTTACAGGGGTATTGTTATGAGGTAACACACAGGCCAAAAATCTCTTAGTCATTCATAACAATAGGTAAGACCAAGGAATATAGCTGTGATGTGCAGCAAAACGTTGTTGAGCTTCACAAAATGGGAAGTGGCTATAAGAAAATAGCACAAGCATTAAAAATGCCCATTTCCACCATGAGGGCAATAATTAAGAAGTTCCATTCAACTGGAAATGTTACGATTCAACCTGGAATTGGACATGTGTCTACATCATTTCAGCGTACTATGAAGAGGGCAGTTCGAGTGGCCAAAACAAATCACCAAGGATCCCAGCTGGAGAACTTCAGAAGTTAGAGAAGGGGGAGAACTGAAGAGACGGGGACCTCGAAATTTTACGGATCTGGCGAGATTCTGGTGGAACGGTCTTCGGATCCCTCGCCATGTATTCTCCAACCTCATCGGGCATTATACAGTAGGAGAAGACTCGGAGCTGTTATCTTGGCAAAGGGAGGTAGCACAAAGTATTGACTAAAAGGGTGCGAATAATTGTTGCACACCTATATTTAACAAATATTTTTTTGTTGATAAACCTGTGTTGTGTTTGCAATTGCTTGATATCCATGATAGCAGAGTATTAAAAGAGCAAAAGAGCAAAAGGTTAAACAATAAAGACCATTTTTCACAGCCTTCGTTGCTCATATTTACCAAGGGTGCCAATATTACTGGTAGGCACTG
>JAFFST010052419.1:92001-106198 GCA_022414735.1 Noturus placidus
CAGACTCAACACAAGTTCGTGATGTATTTTAGCAGCTCAGTCTGTAAGAAATGGAGACAGCAGCTTTTATTCAGACAGTAAGTAACTAGACTCCTAAATACCTAGGCTAATGTCAGTTCCAGTTTTTGATCATTAACGGTACATTCACGTGCACATCCTCCGCCGAGTTCACTGTGAACCCTCATGTTGTGACAGACTATTATAAATGTGAGTGAAAGTGAGGAGAGTTTGACGGGTTGAATATCCAAGTGCTTGGACCACTCCACCCCCCCATGTCCATTGCGCCCTTGATATTATATATATTCTTTTTTTTTTTTTAATGTATCTCAATACTACAAAAGTGAAACATTGCACCACTACACAAAGGAAAATAATGCTGGTGCCAGACAGGCTGTTTTTAGTGTCTTATAAACTGCTGATCCCCTGGGATTTTCACACACAACAGCCACTTTAGTGTTCACAGAGTGGTGTGAAAATCACACACACTCACACACACAAAACATCCAGTGAGCAATAGGTCAGAAGAGAACTCCTATGAGGAGGCTATGGTAACTCAAATAACCACTCTTTACAGCTGTGGTGAGCAGAAAAGCATCTCAGAATGCCCAGTTTGTTGACACAGCAGAAGAACGAGTCGGGTTCCACTCCTGTCCAGGAATCTGAGGCTCCAGTGGAGACAAGATGATCAAATCTGAATATTTTCCCCCCTCCCTCACTATTAATGTCTCAACATACGCCATTGACATCACGCTTTTTGGTACATGTCATAATACAGGAATGAATCTATGAAACCTCCATAATATACTAAATGTTCTAAATGCGGTCTTTAATCTGTCCTAATGCTGTGTAGACCTTTCCTCTGTAATGTAACTTTGATGATCTCATGTGGAATGAAAAATAATCATATTATCTTTTTATAAGATTTCTCAAAGTGGATGTATCTCTTTTAAATAATATACTTCGAGGCTCCGTGTCGATGAAAGGAGACGGTTCTTTGTAGTGACCTCAAAGTGGCTGTGGAAGTACCTGCAGCAAAGGTCTTTTCGGGAGGACTTCCCGGAAGAAACGAGTGCTTGCTAATGAGAAGAAGCGAGGAAACCGTATGTAGTTGCCAGAAACAGAGCAGATGGGCTCCGCCGTTCCATGGCATCGGTCCATGAACAGAGAGCGTCTTAACACTCAAGTAGCTCCTCGAGGTGCAACGAGCAGCGCTATCAAAACCTAGCACAGAGACGGGTTTCTGAATTAATTCAATATTGTGCACCTGCAGAAAACATTTCCTTGTTTTCTGCAGGAAGCAGGCTTGCTGTGCCCGGTGCACTGACATTTCCATCTTGAGCTGCACTGATGTTACGGCTCAGACAAAGCTCACGCAATCTGCTTGGTAAGAGGAACAGTTTGACTAATAATCAACAACATTGAAAGCATTAAACAGATGCTTCCATTAGATTGCTAGATTAGGTTCCTAGGGTGTTGCTAAGTGGTTGTTAGGTGTTTTCATTGTGCTGGTAAGTCGTTGCTGTGGTATTTCAGGTGGTTGCTGGGGTGTTGGCAGCTCATAAGTTATTCCATGTGGTTTCTAGGTGTTACGTTGTTAAATGTGGTATTACATGTGCATGCTAAGGTGTTGCTAGGCAGTTGCAATGTGGTTGCTGTGTCTCCCAGGTGGGAGATAGGGTCTTGCTAGGTGGTTTCTCATAATAGTGCATGTGTAGCTACTGGAGTGTGATACAAATCATTATGTCACGATTCCCATGACGACAAGCCGCTGTCCTGTGATTCACTTGTTACCTGATTGCGTTCAACTGTTTTGGGCTCCATCAACCATCGATCCCTCTTCTATACCGCTTATCGTTCCTTCAGGGTCATGGGAAACCTGGAGCTTATCCCAGGGAGCATCAGGCACAAGGCGGGGTACACCGGGTACTGGACAGGGCACAATCACATACACTTTCACACACCCATTCTTACACTACGGACACGTCAATCAGCCTACCATGCATGTCTTTAACTGGGGGAGAAACCCGGAGTACCCGGAGGAAACAACAAAATAAAATAAAGCATTGAAGACATGCATAAATATTATTGTGCATCCAGATTACAGAATGATAAATGCATAGCGTAGCTATTACCTGGACATGTCACATTCACACACACTCCACCGAGGTTTCAGCAAATTTATTCCTCTTTACAGGCAGCTTTTGTCAAATACGTGTCAAACGTCCAATGTCCAGTTGGCAGACTGACAGGCCCCGTGGAGGGACACGTTATTCTCATCTGAGCAGTACAAGGAAATAATGAACAGTGTATTGCATAGGATTTCATTTAAATGTGTGCGGGGGGCTTACACCTGCCTGAACACCCCCACTGGGACCTCAGTCCTATTAAACTTATAGGCATTTTGGGGTAATTCACGACGTGACATTGCTTTTTCCGCTGCGTCAGGACACACTCGGGCCTCCCGGAGGACTCGTTAATGAGCCGGAGACTGGATCTTCACGTCTCAGCTTTCTCAGCAGCACACAAGTTGACTAGGAGCAGAGGATATAAAGTGTATGTGGAACTGTTATTATTTCATCTGGTACCATTTTTCCTTTCTTATTGCGCATTTCTCAGGCAATTTTCCACTAAAAAATTTATTGTTAATGATTAGCAATTAACACAGCAACAATGAACGAATAACGCACACGGGGCATGCTGGTACAGGAACTGACGAGGAAGCTAACTTGATAGTTTTCATAAAACAGCTCGTTTTATTCCACGTTTTTTCCTCCAATCATACACTGTTTCATTCCTAAAAGTATAATATGTACTTTTAAAGAAATGAATATTTATCACCTCGAGTCTGTTACAAGGTTAGACGTGACACCGTTGGGTTTCTGTTTGTAGAGTATCATGACTCTTCTTTTTTTGGAACAATGGGTTAGCTGTTACTAACGAGACAACAATGTATCGGAACGAGAGCAGTTTTACAACGCCATCCGATGAATCAGAATCGAGAATCACTGTTAGTGCTACATGTTTGTCAGAATTTTTATCTATTTTTTATCCCTCATTATCGATCATAAGCGTATAGAATAATATCTAGAGCTACGGTCCAGGGCAGACTGAACACCACACAGGGGTTAAACTTTTTATGTCTTTGGAATAGAATAATAAAATTGCCGTAATTGTGATACGGTGCTGCGTTTCATGCCGTCGTACGTGTCGAGGCGTGAAATGGAGTTAGTTCGGCGAAGGATTTAGCACCCACTCAGTGGAATGCGATTGGCTATGAGAGGTGGTGTGGGGTGAGAATTTCGTGTTAGTTCACCTCCGTTTTAGTGCTTTAATGGCACACACACACATGAATGAAATCACAGAGCAAATCTACTTTGCTGGATCTCATTTCACAGTTCTGCTCACACGAACACACAGACACACTCTGTCAGTTCCTGTCCGTATCATCTTCTGCGCTCTCCTGATTACATTCATGTGTAGAAACGTATTTGCGCCACTCTGACTGACGTTATTGCACCACAACGTATTTGCACCACTCTGACTGACACGCACGCCGCTGTCCTCATCATGGTTATGGGTGTGAGGATATGCTGGTTTTCAAGCAATCTTTCAAATATAGGATTTAAAAAAAAATAAAAAATTTAAACAGTATCCTATTTTGTTGAATCTATTTTTTTGTCATCATCGAATAATCACAACTTTGAAAAGTGTCATTTACAAAAATGTATCCTTTAATCCATCTCATTAACTCGTTAGCTTATCGGGAATAAATTCTGTCCGAGCACTGAATTTCCACAATGAAATTAAGGGTCCTAATTGGCTGTTTGGCAAGATGTTTCACATTCCAGAACTTTTTTTTGTTCTTCATCCATGCCGTTGTTGGAAAACAATCAGCTTAATGGTAACCCGCGTCATGTGGGCCAAATCACTCCAACTTGATAGTCATTGATTATTTTTCTATATCATCAAGTCTTTCCAATTTCATAGTTCATATTCGAAGTCCATTTGCCATTTTAAACTAGCCCAATGGTCTTTAAAAGCCTGCATGAAACTCTTTTTGAAACAAATTGAAACAAAATCAATTAGAAATATACTGAAATATTTACCAAGTCACACCACATGATTCATATTTAATGAAACGACATACTCCCCCCATCCCCCCCTCGTCATCTTAAAATGATCTTGACTCAATAAATAATTTGAACTTCTTACTAAATGGAATAAAGTATTTCTCCATTCTTTTTGCTAAACAACGCACTGCTAAGAGCAAGCTTTTTAACAGTTCTTGCAGATGAAAATCATGACACATGACATGTTGAGCGATTGGTCCTGCTGTGAATTTTTCCGGGTTGTTCCACCCGTACTAATGAGAAAAAGGTATAAGCTAAAGTGGTATGAATGTAAAATGGCCTTCCGCTGAATTGCACAGCGGTGTGTGAACAGACGCACAGATTTAGCAATCCTTTCAAATGGCATTTTAACACAATAGCCAAAATCAGCAGAGCTAAATTATTTCCTGCAGAGTTAAGTATTACCGAAGTGGACGTGATCCTTTTTTCACTGAACAAGGTATTCATTTTTGCTCGGATACACATGCCGATAGTATATAAGAATTTATCATAATGTAGATTAATATATTTAGTATTAATAAACATTCAAGTGGATGATTTTGGAATGGAGAACACTAAAAAGTACTCCTTGTTATTTCGCAATGTAACTGAGCAGATCGTGCTGGAGCTCGGTGTCGCCCTGGGGAGACGGGATGGAGGAAAGTGTAAAGAGCAAGGCGAGTGTGGAGCATGTGTGCCATGGGGACACAATCCAGGGTAAGGGTGTGTGATGTTGAAAGAGCTGAAAACACCCAACGACCCCAGGATACACATCACTGGTGATGTGTCAAAGTGCACGAGATGTGAGATGGTGGAACAGTAAGGATCCAAAAGCACTTTCTGTTTCCGAGAATACGAACAAGGTTAAAAGGCACATGAGTGCACATAAAAGTTAGAGAACATCACGTTCAGAAAGGGAGATGTTCAAATATTCATTATGGTTCACGCCACTTGACATGTAATTTGTGTCTTCTTCTTGATCATGCTCTGAGGGTGCGCAGACTTTCACACTCGACTGTATCTGTATAGTTCTATCGCATATTATTGATGTACAGCTCTTAAACTGGACGACCCTTTTAACATTTACGGGCGGAGTCTCCGGTTTCAGTGATTCGTAAAGGCCGGTAAATTTTCCACCATTATGAAATCTTCAGGACTTTGTTAGTTTCTTGGAAACAAGACACTTTAAGTGTAATTATTAACAGCTTTTTAAATAAATAATAAAGGACAGCATGCCATTCTTCAATCAATAATAAATGGAATGATTGGCTGTGGTAGAAGAAGAATAAAACGCTTCAAGATGCTTATTCTTATCCTTCTTGTTGAGATGTTGTCTTGGTCACTTGGTCCAAAATTATGGACCAGATCTTCATTAGGCGCAATTCAAAATGGTCCATAATATTTCACACCTCACTTTTTCTCATCCCCATAAACGGCTTGATTAGCGTGGACAGGTGTCTGACTGCTCAGGTTGATCATTTGTTATATTTTCTCCTCCTTTCTCTCACATACCTCTCTGGACTTTATTATCCATTTGCATTTATATAAACAGCAGTGTAATGGATATTGACATGACTGGAGCCATGTCCCTGTCTGCCGTGACTCACGACTGATTTCCTGAACCAACCATTCCTATTCTTCTACTGCCGGACTCTCACCAGTATACGGGGGGCTGGGGGGGTTAGATATACTGCAGCGTGTGGCTTTGAGTCCGTGCATCGGAAATTACTGCTGTGCATCAGACCAGCCAAAATAATTTGCCTTTGAAAGCACACAGAACTCAGGATATAAACACAAGGTCCACACAAAAGCCATCTCTAAAAGCTAGCTCGGTTATTAAATTCACGGAAGGCTTTAATTGTAAAATTAACGGTAAAACAACAGCCAGTGAAGGTAATGATTCAGATGAAAATAATTAACGAACACAGCTGACCACCCGTCGCCATTGTTTATTCTTTCTCGCTAAAGCGGATTCACAGAAGCGCCATTTTATTATTCATCACCTCGATATGGTGCTCGGAAGAAATGCTGTGGGAATAAAACCTAATTAGCATGTGGTTGTTTTAAAACCTCTGTGCCATTTGAGGAGAAATACAACTTCAGCTCCTGCATGACTAATAATAATGGGGTTTTTTTCTGTTTTGTTTTTTTAGCTATAAAATCATAGACAAACTGGCTACCTGCTAGCTTGATAACAATACCAGGACATAAGCATTGCTTGTTTGGTAACATACTCTTATGTGTATATGTGCTAGGTGAAACCACATGAAATTATTAATAACTACAAGTTCTATATTTGTATGGTATAGAACACGTTGGTTGCTAACTCAGCTGCTAGTCACTCATAGCTGCTTTTATTTATAGAACATGAATACTTAACAGGAAAGTTAACAGACTGCACAGTTAGCAAACTGGCATTTGCCCATCGGTTTTGGGTGGCCCTTCATGTTAGCCCTTCATATACAATGTTCGGCCAATGTTGGTTGAACAGAACGGCTAATGACTGTTGGTCGAAACAGAATGGCTAATGTCGCCTTAAGGAACAAAATGATATTGAGCCCGTGTTGAACCAACAGAATGTCGGACACTGCTCCAACAGTTTGGCTCACATTGACCCACTGGAATGGCTGACATTGGCTCAACAGAGTGGATAACTTTGGCTCTACAGACAAAAGCAAAAAGCCAGTGCTGACCCAATGGAATGTCTGGTAATGGTCTAGCTTTGGCAAGGTGGATTTGAAAGTTTATGAAACGCTGTTGACCCTAAAGACCCAACATTGGCCCAGTTGAGTATCTGGCTTTGGCTCAATGGAATGGCTTGGTGATGTTGGTCCAGTGATGGCAAAGTGAATTTAAAAGTCTCTGAAATGCTGCTGACCCTAGTGGTCTAACACTGGCCCAATGGAATGTCTGGGTTTAGACCTCAGACATTCCATTGGCTGGCGTTGGCCAGAACTGTCAAGGTGGACTTAAACATGGTCGAAATTCTGTTGACCCTAGTGGTCATTTCAAAATGATTTGAAATGATGGAGAAGGTCAGATATAAAAATATCAATTCATACTGATGTTTAGTGCTAGGGTTCTTGTTTAAACAGGAAAACACTCCAGTCTTCCTATAAGTCCGGTTCTTGACTGTGAAACATCATTATCTGTAGTGGATGCAGCAGATTGCACAGAATTTTCTAGCCTCAAGTACATACACATCTTTTCATCTAGATTTAATGCAGTCTTCCTCAGATAGTGCTGTATAATTAGTCAGTTCAAACACAAACACTGCCTCTGATACCTCCTCCATACGTCGGCTTCAGCTGGGAGATCAAAAAACGCAGCGTTTGCCCAAAAGGCCGGCATCTGGTAACTTTATGTAAGAGATCGAGGAGCATCCCGCTACATTGGGTCTTTCCTCGCAGAATATTCTGCTTCTGATGCCTGTAAAGAGACTTCGCTAATTACCTTGTTGGCTGACTCTACAAAAATAAGCAAATGATGTATCAGGGGTATCATTAAAGCTGACTGGAAGAGTCTTCGAAGGAAATTCAATTTATTTATTTTTTGAATAGCGTGTCCCCCCCAAGCTAGAATTCTGCCTTTGGCATTTGATTTTAAGAATTAGCCTACATACGAATAGTCAAATAAAAATGAAATGAAATAAAGTGTAATGTTAACTACAATATCTGTACCAGGCCACTATTTATTCAGTGCTGAAGAGATTCCTGTCCTTTAGCAGCCTCTGCAACACGACATCCATTTTTCAGTCGAAAAAAGCAAGGGCTTGGTGAAGTTCTTAACACTAACAGAGGCACCTCTCAGCACGTTGCCTGTTCACGGGTATTTTAAATTTGATTGAAAGCTTAAAGACATGCTCTTAAAAACACAGACAGTTGCACACTAAATCGAGGAGCCAGGTTTCGTTGAAATCGAGCAGACGCTTCATCGCTCTCAAAGCTGCTTGTCGATTATAGACTTAGCGAGATGTTTGTTTCTTCACTGTGAGCCAAGTGGAAGGAAGAAAGTGTTGAAAAGCGGACGAGACATTCTTATACTATTCATCAACTCTGAAAAAAAAAACGCATGCATCATCAGACACCCAACAGACTTCCTGGACAAGAAGCTGAGATGGAGATGAGTTCCTGTTATGCGCAAAGTCACAAAACTGTTTCTTATAGAAATCAGTGCCCTTTTTTTTCGAAAATAGCGCTTTATTTGTTGGACCCGATAGTAGGTTATTATTTTTTTTTTTAGTTTATTGCGCATTGCTTGGATATTGTATGTGTGTTTGATGTATTATAGACAGTGCTGTGCTATTGAAAGAGCAGTGCAGTCGAAAGAATCGCACCTGCACCTTATAAATCTCATCGTATGCCAGATATTGATTTTGACGACCACGGACGAGCTTGGCTGATTTGATTGACAGCAGCGTGTGGGGTGAAATGAGGGCCTGGAGTCTGTCAGAGGGTTTGGCAGAGCAGGTCTGGCTTTGAACGTTGATGCATATTTGATGTGGCTCGGATCCACGCTGTAGGCTTGAGTACAAGGGCCTGGCACTCAGGATTAGTGGAAGCTGATTAATAAATAAAAGCCAGACAACGTTCTCTCCTCTGCAGGGCTCGCTCTGGACAGCCAGTGAGAGGAGTGTAGCTGAAAAATTAGTAAATGTGGCAGTTTGGGGTTTGCATTGTGAAATTCTTGAGTTTTTTTTTTTTTTTTCTGGGGGGGGGGGGGGTTGTTCACCTTAAAATCAGCATTATTATCACAGTAAACCAGGGTTCCACTCTGTACTTCATAATAGTTCACCGTTTTTTGGTGTTTTTGTTACGTTCTATTGTCTGCATACAGTAGCAGCTCCAAATCTAGACGTCAGAGGTCAAAAGAGAATGGCCAGACTGACTGTTCAAGCTGACTGGAAGGTTACAATAACTCAAATATCCACTCAGTACAACTGGGTTAAACAGAAAAGCATCTCAGAACTTGTTGACCTTGCTTGAGGCTCAACTGCTACCACAGAAGAAGACCGCATCCGCTCCTGTCAGTCAAGAATGGGAGTCTGAGGCTACAATGGCCACCGAACCTGGACAGTTTGGAGATTGGGAAAACGTTGTCTGATCTGATGAATTTTGATTCCTGTTGGGTCAGAATTTGACATCAAGAGTGGATCTTCAGAGTGGTGGTGGTGATGAGGAACACTTTCTTGGGCGGCGTAATATAAACCGAGCACGGTTTGAATCACAAAGTCATCTCGAACATGACAATGTCAAGCGAGTGTATATTCTAGTATTTAAATAACTCTTTATTCACTCACCCGACACACGTCTCAAATTTCTTGCTTATGAACACTCTGACACATCCCCTCATTTTCCCATCATCCGTGTGTCGGTATCTAATCGAGCGCCTGTGCGAGTGCCGTCGTCTCATTTCCTGACACGAGCATTTATTATAGAGCTGGAAGTGTTGTGACAACCATGGCTCTAAAAATGGTTTTCTTTCCTTATAATACAGTCAAGAGGGGGAAAAAATAATCATCACATACTAGAAATCTGGAGAATTTGGGTGAAACATTTCTGCGTTCGTTTTTTTTCTTTAAGCACCTCTGGCATGGTGCGATGCTGACGCTCAGCCGTAATCAGGATCAAAAATTGATGTGCTGCCTCGATTAATTATTAAGCAAAGACTCAACAGAAGAATCACTGCAAGTGGTAAGGTAGGCTTTGTTATCCTCCTGCAACAACAAGGCTGGGGATAGTCTGATTTGTTTTTAAATATTCAAATAATTCTCGAGTCTCAAGATAGCCATTGATTGCCATTTATAAATACGCCTTAATGCTGGTCTTCTTTTTTTGATTGATTTGATTGAGTTAATCGACCTACAGTATGAATCAGAATTTGCGTAAATCTCGACTACCTTGAAGCTCCGGCCTCCTTCACTCAACTTTACATTAGTAATGCTTTGAGTTCATTAACACAAAATGAAACATGACAAACATAAACGTACAAACATAAATGTACTTAACATCACTTAATATGTTAATTGGGGATACAATTTTTGAAATACACTCAAATATACTGTATACTTGTCTAATGTTGGAGAAACCTTCTCCATTTAGCTTTACAGAAACCAACAACAGCACTTCTTTCACACTGGAAAAATCAATCTTCATTATGCTATTCTTTTGACCTGGTTTACTTCCCATGTAGTAAAAACCCACCAGACTTTCTTATCCAATACTGAACGTGTCGAAACGGGGTCAACCCTCCAAGGAGCTACTTAGCCTGGTTAGTTTGGGCTACAAGGTGTTCCTTTTGCTTTGTGGATGCATCCGGTGCTGGTCGAGCATAGATGTTAAACCAACAGCGAGGCCTTTAACTCTCTCGTCCAATGCACTGGCCGAGAAACTCCCAGCATGGATGCTATTGAGCGACAGAAAAGAGAGGTAATGTGGTAAATTGGGAATTTTTTAGGGGGTTGATCCATTGGTCACAGGAACTTGGAATTGAGTGCACAGATGGTCTGATGTAGGTCGGGTGATACGCCTTTCTCAATCAGGCCTTTCATCCACCAGTCACACCCTTGTTGTTTTCCTCCACCAGGTCGAGGGCGGGATGGTGCTTCAAACATGCATCAGGCTTGTGTACTGCTCTCTGGCAGGCAAAGCACATCCCAATGGCCGTTTTATAGAGCTGACTGTCGTCCATTAGCTATACAAAACCACTGATCTTGGGCATTTTTGTTGGTGATATTTGTATTAGTCAGTCTGTTAAGAGGTTTTTTGGGCACAAACAAAGGCCTAGTCTTTGCCAATGTGGCCAGATTAATAGCGATTCTTTGTTTTAAAAAGTAAAAACGTGTCAGCTAATATACTATATACAGTGTAGAAACAAGGACACAGTGACTGTTGCACCAAAGCATTTAACTGTAGTGCCATCTACAGGTTATAATTTTTTTTAACACAGGAAACAAATACACAGGATACTGTACACATCCATTCCTGATACATACAGTAGAGAGAGAGAGAGAAGAGAAAAGTACATCCTGCTATAAACATATTTAGTGTCCTATAGAGCAGAAGCATTGATGTCTCACGTTGACGAAACTGGAAAAGAAATACAAGCCGAGTGACAAAAAACGAACAAGCTGGTATAATATCAAATATTTTTTTAAATGACATAAAAAAAGTGAAAACTTACACAGGAAGGAACTCCCGCTCCTTCTTTTTTTAATTATTCTGCTCATAGAACATGAAGTCCTAACGAATAAAACAGATCCAACAGTCAGATGGAGGAAAAGTGCCGGGTATTTAAAATACACATATAATTAACAGGACAAATAAATGCTTACGATGAGAAAGCAGGCTTCGAGAAGTACAGCCTTCATCTTCACATCCAGATCCAGAGGGAACTGGATCCCAAAATTGTCAGCGTCGTTGAAAGCCTCTTTCACGATGCCTGTCCACTGCCTGCTGATCCGGCCCACAGACTCCGCTTCATCCAATGACAAAACCTGAGGTAAAAAACAAAACAAAAACAACTGACATGACATTTGTATGCTTGTATGCTAGCTTTACAGTTTACCTTACATTCAAACTAGCAAGGGGAAAGCAGCTTGTAGTTCATCTCTTCTGACACACTAATCAGTGTGACAATCAGTTTGATTGGTATGCTTTGTGCTAGCTTCGTTATCCTACTAGCATCGCTAGGTTAGCATAGTGAATTTACTAGCGACGTACAGTCTAGCAGCATCAACAAACTATAGTTATATAGTTCCTCAACCATAGTAACTATACTCGAAAGCAGGGAACTGAAGAAACCACGCACTTTATAGGGTTGGTCCGAGGAATCACTTAGGTACATTACGAAAATACAGGCAAACTCTAAAAATATTGGCACCTTTCCAAAAACAGTGGGGGACAACAACGATGACATATCTGTTCAACACAACATGCTAGATTTTTCACGAGGAGTTCAAATGGTAGACCAAATAACCTGAGCGGTTCACGCAAAGAACTCTACCTCAAAATTCACATCGAAACAACACTTCCAGGAGCAGCAAGGGCCCACCACCTTCAGAACATCTTGCTTCCTCTCGTTTTGAATGGTGTACTTGGGCAGGCAAGGGTGCCACGTCTGAACCACGTAACCGATAGGAGTGCCCGGTGGAGACTGCACCTCGAACTTAATGTGGGTTGTAAAAAAAGTTTTAGTCGACAGAATTTGGCCCGGAGGCTAGTAGTGTTGCAGTACCTGTTGCGGACATCAGGGGCAAAAACAGCTGTCGCAGCGCAGAGGTCGGGTCAGCGTGATCACCTCCTGGCCTATGTTGTCCAGGACGTGGAGGATGAAGGAGAGGAGCGGTCCGCAGAAGTTTCGGTTACAGCAGTCGTTCTCCTCGGCCACGTAGAAGACCTGCTGCCCGAGTGCATTCCTCACCAGATACTTTTTGTTGGATTGCCATCCTAAAAAAAGCTATTGCAGAACAACGTTTTGTTTTCATTAGCTGCACACAGAAGCTGTCGGTCAACGTTAATAACGACAAACAAAAAAGTTGAGATGCTATCACACCCGACTAATAGGCAGTTCAGAGTCGCTAGCACACAGTTGTCCACAGTATGCAGTCTAGGCGCTTGTTTTGAGCGTCACATTCAAGTGAATATCATGTTTGCCGCCCCTTCCCCACTCATAAAAAATAATCGTTCAAAGAGCAAGCATGGGGAAGTGTGATTCTCACCCCAGTGGGTCTCTTTTTATTAGGGTGTGTTGCAGTTCCCATTTTGCAGTTCCCAGTTTGACCACTAGGTGGCGTAATAATAATAATAATAATAATAATAATAATAATAATAATATTTTTCATGATTATTTGTGAATGGATACATGATTTATTCCTTTTAAGATCAATTCAATTTAATGTGATTTTTGAAACCATTTGTTTACTCATGATGTTCACATGTCTTATCCTATCTTGGCCTTGGAAATTATCTGTTTGTTCTAGAGTGTGTCCTTTTGTACAGCCGTGTCTATGTGGACGCCCAGGTTGTCTTCACGCATGCAATACACTGTTTTATTATAACCTGGCTCTCGGCCTCCTGATTCTTCAGTCATCTTACTTCTGATGAAACTGTAGTATTTTGACGGTCACCCAGAAAGATTTATTGCAATGCGTAGCATCATTATGTGCTTTACGGAAGTCAAATTCCAGTGAACAACAGTGTCATGTCTGCCGAAGTGTCAAATGCAAATACAAAGCCTGTTTGATCTTTGATCGGTTTAACCTTGTGCTGGAAGTGTTGAAAATATCAAGATCAAGTTCAAGGAACAAGTCACAACAACATTGTTCATGTTCATGACAGAATTTCTTCCGGTTTTGTTTTACTTTAAGAAAGGTTGTTGATTTAAAAAAAAAAAAACACTCACCCTCAAGCATCTCGACTTTCTGGTGAATGAGAAGCTGGTCGATCTGATCCCCATAAAGAGATCACACACACACACACACACACACACATATACACACCCATATTTATTGTTAGGTGACACAGTGTCCATATCCAAAGTACCCCAGAAGCTCACATGCTATGTACATATGAATCATTTTGCAACATGACGTTGCTCAGTGATTTTAATATCTCACCTGCGTTAAATACTCCAGCCCAGATGGACACCCGACTGGTTTCATCGGCAGATCCTGAGAAGCTAAAAATATCACACACACACGAATATTATATATATATATATAAATGAATAATAATTAATTTATTCTGAAATAAATGCAAATAAAAACATTATTCTATCTATTTCAACAAGTTGTTTGACAGTAACTGGTCTCATAAACACAAAACATTACTCCAACATTAACATATTAACATAATTCCGAAGATTTAAGTAAGATTTCTTAACTTATTGAATGTTATTAATTCACATTAACATTGACTGAATTCTTAAAGACCTCCTGTTAGTCTCACATTCACTATATATATATATATATATATATATATATATATATATATATATATATATATATATATATATAGAGGTGTGAAAAAGTGTTTCCCCCCTTCCTCATTTCCTGTTCCTTTGCATGTTTGTCACACTTAAGTCTTTCG
>JAFFST010052419.1:109406-124479 GCA_022414735.1 Noturus placidus
GTGAGTGAGTGTGAGTGAGTGTGTGTGAGTGAGTGTGAGTGAGTGAGTGTGAGTGAGTGAGTGTGAGTGAGTGAGTGTGTGTGAGTGTGTGTGAGTGTGAGAGAGTGAGTGAGTGAGTGAGGGAGTGAGGGAGTGAGTGAGGGAGTGAGTGAGGGAGTGAGTGAGGGAGTGAGACACAGTGTAAAGCGCTTTGGATAAAACCGCCATATAAGTGCGCCATTTACCATTTAATCTAATATACACTACTCAAAAAATTAAAGGGAACGATATATATATATATATACTGCTCAAAAAAATCTCTCTCTCTCTATAGATATATATATTTAAATATATATATATAGAGAGAGAGAGAGAGAGAGAAAGAGTGAGAGAGAGAGAGAGAGAGAGAGAGAGAGAGAGAGAGATGTATATAAAATAATAGAAATAGCAACAATTCTTTCATTTTCATTCCTTTTCCGAGGCTGAACATGTTTATCCATTCAGGGTCAACCCACCAAGGAGACAGATTAGTTTGGGTTACGTTCCAGTTTGGTGTATACAAATCATTAGGAGATCTGGCCTGTTATGTTTCCTGTTTTCTTGTGTGAACTTCCAGAATGGATGCTAGGATCAAACTGGGATTGTTTTTGGGCGAGTACAAAAGCGTTCTTGGTTTCATTAGAAGCAAGTTATATCAGAGTCCACAGTCCACAGATGGCGCGATGCGGGTCAGGTGAAACGAGCATCAATCAGGCCTTTCATTTGGAGGACGACTGCCTCTCCAGGCTCCGCCGTTAGACGAATCCTCCATTATTGATCAAACCAAGTCACACCCCTGTTGTTTTGCCCAAAAATGGAATGAGGGCAGGATGCAGGCTTGCGTACTGTTCTCTGGGAGAAGAAAAAAAAAATGCGATGCTATTCTAGTCAGCCTAGGAACACGGCAGTGTTAAGAGGCTGAGTGTCGTCCATTTTCAACACAAAACCTCTGTTCTTTGGTGTTTCTGTTGGATAAAGTTGGAGTAATCGGACTTTAATGGCTTCCTGAGCGCCACTTAAGGTCAAAGTGCCAAAAGTGGCCCAATTAGTGGTGATTCTACAAATTTTTCTGCTTGGTCTTATCTTTAAACGACAGACATTTACATTGTATACACAGTGACACAGCGGTGTGAAGGGACAATGACATCCGGACTGCTGCTCAGAACAACTGTGCTATGGTGCCATCTAGAGCTTATAACTAAAAAAAAAAACATAAAAATGAGAAGTCCCATACACAATGTACATACACAGTATATGAAAGATACACTGAATATTTGTAGTAAGAAAGAGATGTACAGTATATTGTCCTGTTGTATTTGGTGTTGCAGGTAAGATCCAGCGAAGACACAAAGCACGGATGGTTCACATCGAGGAAACTGGAACAGGAACAAAAGCAGAGTCAGAACGGACGATGCAACGGATGATGTGACAAATCAACACTTTGAAATATAAATGCGAATACTTACACAGGAAGAAACCTCCCGCTCATTATTTATTCTGCTTCCTCTCGAAGAACATGAAGTCCTACAGAGGGTCAGACAGGGGGAAAAAATGAAGGAGAGTTTATACATTTCTTGTGTGTTCATTCAGCAGATCGTTACAAATAAACACTTACGATGAGAAAACAGGCTCCGAGAAGCACAGCCTTGATCTTCACATCCAGGTCCAGAGGGAACTTGATCCCGAAATTGTCGGCATCCGTGAAAGCCTCTTGTAAGTAGCCTGTCCACTGCTTATTGATGCAGCCCACAGCCGCCGTTTCATCCATCGACAAAACCTAACGTTAAAAAAAAAAAAAACGCTATACTTCTGTTTTAGCTTTTTAGCTAAGCCTACATTCACACTAGCAAGTATACTTTTTCTCTTGAGTTCTTATTATACTTATCATACTTTTTCTCTTGAGTTCTTATTTGTCACCATCATTTGTTTTTTTTTTTTTGTTTTTTTTTTTAGCTCTGATGAGAAACCTTAGTAGTTACACATAGTATCTTCCAAAACTAACTAATTAAACCCAAATCCATTAACGTACATAGCAGTGTGGACATTTTTTGTTTTGATCCACACGTCGGCCGGCAGAATTAAAATTGGCATTTTCGATCAGTACAAAAAACTTAATTATTGTATTGCCGCAAGTCTGTTATGAGAGCAGTCAGGGCACTGTTGGGTTTCTGTGTGTAGAGTATCATGACACTGTATACAACTGCTACAATAAAATTATAATATTTAAAACTAGAAGGCTAGATGAGAAGATAAAAAAAGAACAACTCGTGAAAATTCTTAAAGCCCTGATAATAATTAATTATAGACTTGACTTGTACTATTGTATTATTATCCATCCATCCATCCATCTTCAACCGCTTACTCCTTTTCAGGGTCACGGGAGAACCTGGAGCCGATCCCAGGGAGCATCGGGCACAAGGCAGGGTACACCCTGGACAGGGTGCCAGTCCATTGCAGGGCACAATCACACACACACTCACACACCCATTCATACACTACGGACACTTTAGACACACCAATCAGCCTAACATGCATGTCTTTGGACTGGGGGAGGAAACCAGAGGAAACCATGCAAACTCCGCACACACATGGCCTTGGCGGGACTCGAACCCCGGACTCTGGAGGTGTGAGGCGGACGTGCTAACCACTAAGCCACCGTGCGCCCTTGTATTATTATTATTATTATTATTATTATTATTATATGCACAGGTTAAAAAAAATACCTCAAAATTCACATCGGAACAACATTTAAAGGTGCAGCAAGGTCCCACGATCTTCAGAATATCCTGCTTGTTCTCGTTTTGTATGGTGTACTTGGGCAGGTAAGGGTGCCAGGACTGAATCACGTATCCGATAGGAGTGCCCGGTGGAGACTGCACCTCGAGCTGAAAGATTCAGTGGAAGAAAAAACATGAATATATATATATATATATGTGTGTGTGTGTCATCCACTGAAATGGTCTAACAATAATGTTCCTATAACAGACTTATAGTGTTTTATTCCTCTTATACAATCTTATACTCATGCACAAATGACACGTCATACATTTTATCTGTTGGAAGTAATTTTTAAAGGTTGTACGATCATTAAGTGATCACTTGCGTTATAACAGCTATAAATCTGCCATCCCTCGCCAGTATTTTATTGCTCTTGTTTACATTTCATACACAGCTTCAAGTCATCATTTCGATGCCTCCTGGGTAAAGTTCTGTTTTCTGAAGTCTATCATGATGTTGAAAATGGAGAATACGCAGAACACGCAGTACCTCTTGCAGACAGCAGGGGCACAAGCAGCTGCCACAGCGCATAGGTCGGGTCAGCGTGATCACCTCCTGGCCCATGTTGTCCTGGATGTGGAGGACAAAGGAGCGGAGCGGCCCGCAGCAGTTCCGGTTACAGCAGTCGTTCTCCTCAGCCACATAGAAGACTTGCTGCCCGAGTGTGTTCTTCACCAGATACTTGTTGTTGGATTCCCATCCTAAAATAACTGCGTTACATAGCAAGGAATTGTGTTTTTGTTAGCTGCATTAGCTTTAAATATCACATGTTGGCTAAATAAAAGGGGTAAGATTGCAGCGGTAGACATGTAGCTTTATAATGGGATAATAGAGATGATGTCTTGGGTCATTAATGATTTCATTGATTTAGCGGAAGACATTAGGCTTAATGGAATGTCCATTAGTAAGTTTTATCACTCACCTTCAGCCAGCTCCACTTTCTGGTGAACGAGAAGCTGGTCGATCTGATCCCCATAAACAAAACAATCCAACACACACACACACATTTTTTAATGGCATCAAGTGACACAGCGTTCACATCAGAAGCTCACACGCTGTGTGCATATGAAGAGTTTTGATAGCAGTACGCATGGTGCTTAGTCATCACTGATACAATCAGCTCTCATTTTCCATCACAGTTTCGCAGACCATGCGGACATGTTAGTAACGTTAATAACTCACCTGCGTTAAATACTCTAGCCCGGGTGGACACCCGGCCGGTCTCAGAGGAGCCGGCATCATCGCCGGAGCCTGAGGAGGTACGTAGCCTGCAAATACGGTGGATTTATTTATAAAATACAAGCTTAAAAAAAACTACAGTATACTCTATGTATATATGTAGTGTATAAAAAGGATATTGTATATAACAGAGAGTCTAAATCCACGACCAAGAACTTTCCACAGCAATAAACATAACTCTAAATGGAAAAAAGTATGACGTAATGGTTGTAAAAGTACATTTCTTCATCACACCATCCAGTCGTTGATTATTTCCCCATAACAGCACATCCCCAAGTGTTTGATTCCTTGCATATCGATTTACCTCAGATACCTAGCACGCTTAACGAATGGTACTAACTTTTGCCTAAAAATGCATTCGTTTAGGTAATCATAGGAACTAAAACATTCCTTTGTAGTGGACTCGCAAGTCCGTACTCGGCTTCTTACCCGGCGGGACGGGCACTTGTCCATAATTGGGATTGGAGAAGGTTTTTCCCGGTTGGAGATCAATGCAGTTGGCTGTAAAATGACCTGTGTTTTGGACTGAATGATGGATCAGATATAAACAACATTGGAGAAACCAGAGTCTCAGAGAACATATTGCAACAAACAGCATCATTATTAAGGAGCAATCAAAACAAGGATGAGACAGTTCTGGACTAATATGGTATGGTTATTAAAAAATATGAGGAAAAAGTCCACCAAATAAATCAGGTTGGGTGAGTAAATATCAAATGAAAGGTAAAATGTAATCAGAGAAGTCAGGCTGAGTTATTAAACTGACTTACCAGCTGGATCCATGACTTTCAGTGGAACTTTTCTTTCTATCGGAACAAAAGAAATACCAGAAAGTCACGTCATCATTTCCTGCATCCTTATAGAAATGGGGACGCAAAAATCAAATCATGTGAAGCCTAGGGCAAAAATACACAAAGTGATAAAGGATGCATACCGTGATGGACAAACAATGAGTCTTGTTGTAGCCTGTTTCAACGTGAACTTGGAGCACAGAAACCAGATGTTTTCGTGTTGAGGAGGAAGGAGGAGGAACCAAACTGGGAGGTTTAAAAGGGGGTCTTTCAGTGCTTTGGGTCTTTCATAATAGGAAACTGAAAACAGGGTGTGTGTGGGGGTGGGGGAAGTGTGCGCACTGTTGGAAATGATATGTTGATAACACTGGGGTCTGTTTCTAACACAGCAAGATGTAAATATATACATATAAATATGGCTGTGTGAGCAGAACAGCACTAGGACCTGATGGGATCCCGATTTGAAAGGAGTCCATATCCAGTTTCATGTATTTTTATTTTTTTAACACTTAATCGGTCATTTCCGCTGGGCTAGGGAGGGAATGTTATTGTCATGATGCACACATGTCTTTTTTTTTGTTAAGGAAAGGTCATTTTGCTTGAATTGCTTCGCTTTGAGTTCATCTAAGTGGGCTTCAACATCACAAAATGAAGAAAGGCTTATTATTTAAGCTTGTATTGCCAAAAGAAATAGTCTAGCCCAAAAGATAATGAACGAAAGCACACCAGGAGCACCCTTAGAAGAGTTTTGTTTCATCCCAACAAAGCAACCGTAACCTTGTTGACTGTAGATTAGGAGACATTTTGGAAATAACTGAACTAAAAACCGCCCATGTCCTCTCTGAGCATTTGAAGAATTGATACGTCCTTAAAGACTTCGGCCATCTTCCAGATCACAGGCTGAAGGATGTAGATTCAAGCCATCGAGGATAGTCCCACTGAGTCTGTGGAGTCTGAGTTGGTGGTGTTATCTGTCATGAGCCGACACTTGCAGCTTGGAACCGCCCAAAGTTTTTGGTGTTTGTGTCCCTGTCGCTTTAATGATAAATACATTCTTACTTAATACATCAATACATTCTTACTTAAATCTTATTGATTCTAATCAATACATTCTTACTTAAACTTCGCATTATACTGGATGTGCATCGTAATTCATCTTCATTAAGCACTGATACTTGGTCAGGGTTGTTGTGTGTATCTGGATGGTATCGCATTAACACCAGGTGTGAGGCTGGAGTTCACCCTGGATGCCAGTTCACACGTAGGGGGACAGTTTAGTGTAGCCAATCCACCCACCAATGTGTTTTTGGGTAGTGGGAGGAAACCAGAGAACCCAGAGCAAACCCACATGGAAACTCCACTCAGACACTGATGACGCTGGAGCTGTGCAATAAAGGGTTTGCTCACAATCTGGTTTTAGTCTTTTTTTTGTTGTTGTTTTTATTTTAAATTTTTTTATTTATCGCGTGTGATTTTTACATTCGTTGTGGATGGCCGATCAATTAAAATTAACCTTGACAAGTGAACTCAAACTGTAGATTTCCATTTATCCATCCAAAAAAAAAAGGGGTTAGTGCTGATACGAGATAAGCCTGGGAAACAAGGTCTGCCTTGAAATCTAACTCCTAAAATGGTTGTTAAGAATTTGCATGCCCCTGTGTTTGTTTGTTTTTTTCTCCCCCTCTCTCTTCTCGGGACAAGGTCACAGGAGATTGGCGTGCCGGGATGCCAATGTTTTGAATTCTAAAAATGTCTAATTTTGTCTATCCATCCCAAAGACCTAACCTTAACCATAATAGATTTACTACTATAGTGTGGCGCTGGATATCGTATATTAAAGGGGTATATATGGTAAGTCAGGAAAAATAAATAAATTAATTAATGCACTGTTACCAAAGTGACAGGAATAAAACACTTAGGAATGTTCAGTTATCGGAACGCAATCAATGATGGAGTGAAATGAGATTTTAGAACAGTAGAATAGACAGCGATCTCCTTCTACACTTTGTATATTTTAGCCCATATTTTATAATCATAAAACAAAACGACAAAAACAAAGTGCAAGCACTGCTAAGGAGTATTTTATGTGCTTGTTGTAGCTGGGTATCTAGCTCCGAAACCACAAACACCTCTGCCTTCCCATGTCAGAAAATGTACTGGCTGTTACAAAAAGCCCTGACCACATTTCCTTTGCTAAATAACAATTTAAACAATAAACTGTATATTTTTAGTTTTAGGTACACCGTACAAATCTGTTGCTATAGAAACAACAGCGTATTAGAACTGGTCGTTCAAGTTACAGCGAAAACTCCACATAAATGATCAGATATTAAATCACTGCGTGATCCTCTGTGTTTATTGTTTAGATTTTTTAAAATCTATTATTATGAGTGTTAGTTAATGATGTATTTGTATCAATGCTGAAGTTCACAGCTTGTGTCAGTTTATGTAAAACGTTATCAACATTTTTATGCCACAAAAAAAGTCAATAAAAAAATCTTTAAATGCATTAGGTGATATTATTTACTGAATTCCTGAAACTGATTTCAAATCAGTGCTACTGCAGGCTTATGTAAATCAAATCGAAAGCAACAAATCCATCACAAGTGTATCTGGAGATACTAATGCAAATCTCAAGCTTAACTACGCTAATGAAGTCATAGCTTGGACAAGCTTTTCAAATCAGCTCTCCAAGTCAGTTCACAAAAATATCTGCCATTTATTGGACAAGAACGTCCTAAACACATTGTGTACTCTTGACTAACTATAAAAGTGTTGTTTTATGTAGGGCGGGGATACATAAATAAATCACGCACCTTTTACTCAGTAGATTCGGTTTGGAAAACAGAGCAGAATGAGGACGAGTAACAACACGACTTGTAGGTTTCCACCATACACTCATAACGTTGCTCCTCTTGCTCTTCTGCTGCTATAGTGATTTGGAAAGCTACGAGAGAGAGGCTTATCTAAACACTCGCTTTGCACCAGGAACTGGAGGGCAGCTCCTACAAGAAAGGGGTGGAGAAGGTAACTCTACAGACTATACATTTCTACAAAACACTGTACATACCTGTCTGACGTCTTTCCTTGACTTCAGAAAAACCTGCTGGGTGTTGAGTTTTGTGTACGTGTGTTTGTTTAAGCTCTTTAAGATCGTATGACACCTGACAATGGAGGTAGCTCCAGCAACGGTGAGTGAAATCCTAGGAGAAAATGGTGTGTGTGTTTACATAAGTATGATAATATTACTCAGTTTTTTAGTCTACTATGAATTAAACATTGACTACAATAAAACTAAAGAGTAAAAGTTTATAGCTGCAAATGTAAGTGTAGAGCCAGGACTTTAACCTTCCCATATTGGTTATAATGTTTAATAACTTGAGGATGTGTCGAGTCGATTCAAATGTCTGCCACGTTCCAAATTCAGTGATCTAGGATAAAATAATACTGAATTGGTCACAATTCTAAATCAATTATTTATAACCTGTAATTTGTTAACCAAAACAAGGGTACAAAAATTTATTTTACAAACTTTCATGTGTAAGGGTTGAAGGTAACAAGCCATGGGTACTTTTGTTAGTGTGTTTGAGTATATAGTTCACTGTAGAAGTACATTTTACTACTGTGTATAATCCCTGGCAGCTGGAGAGTGGACTTATAGCTCAGAGCACAATAAACACAGCGCAAGTACACTCTTGGGTACAAATATGGAAGGTATAAAGGTATGCGCCCTTACAATGGAGACAACATGATGAAGCACCCTAATAACTATCATTCAAATGGAAAAAGATGGATGGATGCGCCCTCTTTGTCCTTACAGAGAGAACATGATACATGATTAATACGAAGAATACATGATGCACTGCACTATAAGCTTCCACTGTGTGTGAGACAAAAAAATTATGAAGTGCCCTAACAGGTACTCTTCTAATGAAGAACATGTGATGTGCAAAATAAATAAAGCATTATGAAGTGCTCTCCAGGCTGTCCATCCAGTGAAGAATACATGATGCATACATGAGAAAAAATGAGGAGGGTGCCCTTCCAATGGGGGAAATCCAGCCACAGTGCCTTTCAAATAGAAAAACATTGGATGGATGGATAGATAGATAGAAGTGCCCTCAAGGGTGCCCTTACAGAAAAAAAATTATACATTATGAATATGGAGAGTACATGATGCCCTGCCCTATAGGCATCCACCATGTGTGAGGAAAAAAAAATTATGAAGTGCTCTAATGGGTACTCTTCCAATGAAGGACACATGATATGTCCTCTGGGGTACCCTATTTGCAAATAAAAACATGATTAAGTGCTCTCCAGACTGTCCATCCAGTGAAGAATACATGATGCAGTGCCAAATAGGGTGCCACTATGTGCAAGAAAACACGATGAGGGTGTACTTCCAATAGGGGGGGGGGGGGATCAGCCACAGTGCCTTATAGGTGCCTCTACATGTAAAGAAACACAATGAAGTGCCTGAATGGGTATCCTTGCAGCGGAGAATACATGGTGTGGTGCCCTATAGGCTCCAAGAAAACATGAAGCAGGGCCCTAGAGGGTGCCCCTGAGTGCAAGCAAACAAAGTTGCAGTTCCATTGGAGAAAACCAGATGCAAATGCCCTGTAGGCTCCCCTATATACAAGAAATGAGAAGAAACATGTACGAAATAACATGAGTTAGCTCGCTAGCTAGGGAACATATCAAACTACTTAACCCTAGCCTAACAGCATCTGGATAAGTAACCTAGCTAGCTACCATTTATACTATAATGATAACTGTGATGTTCACCTAGGAACCTATGCGGAGCTCACATGGAATATTTTGTTACACCACACACACACATTATATTGACCTCGATAAACCACACATGGTTGTATAAAGTGCGATTTCTAAACACAGCCGAATTCACTTCTTCAGTAGGAAATGTCAGGTTAGTTTCACTGCAGAGAACATGGAGCACCAAGCAGGAACAAGATAACATTATTCAAATCCAGTTAAAGCCAAATGGACATATAATGCAGTTAGGGGATAGAGTCATAGAGGACGCCCATTAAACAAATGTTTCACTCACACAGGCACACAGATCAACAGGCACACACACACACACACGCACACACACACACACAGAATAACATGAAATGATCCAGATCCCAAATATCTGCTCAGTGGTCCTTCATGGATGGTTTTAGTATATATATGTTTGGAAAGCAACACCGCACTGTATAATGGCTGAATAAGTTATTGTTCCTGATGGTCGTGGTCTCTTCCATAAATTGACTGAATGGTTTGAAAAAGGTTGAAACCATACACTATGCCCCCATTTATACTTAACAGATCACAAAACCTATGAAATGATGTATGCAGGTGTCATTTTGAGCTTTCTAGTTTTCTACTTATCGTGGAATGTTTCTGTACTCACTATCTAAGCGTTTACCCAAAGAGACACGGGTTCTCACTGGCACTTTTGGCTTCCTTTGATTCCTGGGCCTGGGCTCAGATTTCTATAATGTTGCCTTGTAACAACGACTGTTACCAAAAATAAAAAAACAAACAGAAATTTTCCTGTGTACTATTTTGTAGCAATGGGAGTGTGGATAATTTAATAAACTAATAATTCAATAAACTGTCAATATCACATAAATACATGATATATATATATATATATATATAATAAACAATACTCTGTGACATTTCTTTTATTAATGTGAATGCAAGTCGTGATTTGGTGAATGCTCAAAAAACATGAAATCCTGTCAAAGAAAACACAATAAGAAACAATCAAATATAAAATAAAAGAAAACGTTAGTTTCTTTTAAACAGTTTATATTCATATCCACATTAATACGCAGTGAAATGACACTTACAATGAGGAAACAAGCTGCCAACACAATAGCCTTGATTTTAATGTCCAGATCCATGGGAAACTGCACACCGAAATGATCTGCATCTGTAAACATTTCAGTGTCCAAGCCTGCCCACTGTTTGCTTATCCTACCAATTACCAAAGCCTCGTCCAGGGACGTCACCTATCAGAGTACACACAGAAAAAAAATAATAAGAAGAAAAATGATTACGTCATTGGCTGTGCGTCGTAAACATAATCTAGTGAATTTATATATAGTATGCAATGTGTAAATAGTTCATTTGGACAATTGTGGATCCTGCACTTACTAAGATGAGGTATTCAAGCTAAACCCTGAACAAATAAACACTAGAAGAAGGTTTTCAACAACGAGAAAATACCAAAATACAATCTTTAAAAGCCTAAATGAAATCTCATAAATCTCAAAATGCCGAAACGAAATATCACAATGCAAAAAAAACCCCAAAAATCTCAAAATGCCAATATAAAATCTCAAAATGCCAAAATAAAATGGGTCAGTGTATGTTCATTCATTTTTGGTTTCAAACTTGAAAAAAAAAATCAAACGACGTTTTCATTAATTTTGCGTTTTCAGATTGACTATTAAATTACTCTATTACTCTCAACTATGTTAACACCAAATATTTGCTCAAAAATGTAAACGATTTCAAATACGCCTCATTTATAGTTTTTTACATCTTATTTTTTGAGTCCGAGTTATTTTGTTTTGCAGCATGGCAATTCCACAAACAGTTAAAACGTTAATAGGTCTGGTTCTTGTCAGCTAAAGATGGTGGGCAGACTGAAGCCATCTCGTGAGCGTAGAACACGCCATTAATTTCAGTCAATAAAAACGTAGACAAATAGTGCAATTTTCTGGTGTTACTTTGTGATTGGTTATCCGGGTCTACAGCCCTTCCTCAAAATTCTCAACACACGGATTGCTTTTATCCAATACACGAATCGTAAAAAAAAAAAAAAAAAAAAGATTAAATGAGGTCTTTGCCTAAGTTTTGATTGTGTGAGCAAGACAGATGTTTGGCTGGGCTCAGACCACCCCCGCCCATGCCTAGATCCGGCCCGGAATGTGAATATTGTCCACGCATTAATTAAAATGGCATAACTATAAACATAAAAAAAGTCATTTAAAAGCACACATTTTTACATTCTAAAGGCTGTAGCAGGCTCACAATGAGATGCACCTCACCTCAATGTTTTAAAGATATAATTCACCTAAATGTTTTTTTTTTTTTTTTTACACATTCCAAAAGTTGTAGGTTCCTAGTGGCCAGACTGATGTACTACAGTTACGGTGTTAAAACGAGAAGTGCAGTCCATATGTGCTATTTAATGCCTCTGGTGTGATGTACTACAGTAACTTGCAACAGAACCTTAAAAACAACGTCTGAGCAGCAGTTACAGTCACAGAAAGGTCCAACAATCCGCAGCACTGCTCTCTTTCTCTCGTCCATGATGGTGAACTTGGGAAGGTACGGGTGCCAATCCTGCATCACATATCCAATGGCAGTGCCAGGAGGGGCCTGGACCTCGAGCTGAAACACACAATGTATTTCATATGTAGCTAGAAATGGCAATTCTCTATAAAAACAGACGATGTTATAACTGTGTAGTGCGGTCATGAACCATGAGCCATTAAAGTTCAGGCTTAGTAGGAATACGGGATCAGGGATAGAGAGAAATAAGAACAGAAACAGGAGAGGATGCGAGATCGGCAAAACTAAAAGCTAAGAAATGCAATTTCTGGAATGGAAAGGATGAAACCTCAACCACAGTCATGACTACAGTAAACAGGAAACCTCAATTGTGTCAAGAACCTGTGCTCTACAATACAGACAGAAAAAAGGTATGAATGAGATTTTAAGGGTCTTACTTGTTTAAGAGTTTAATATTACGTCAAGGTGTTGCAAAAAGATATATAAAATTCACAAAACTGTTCTGTTCATTAGCTATAAGTTGATGTTCCATAGATTTGCAGAGTTACTATTACAACTAGTGGTCAAAAATGGGAATTGCACCAAGTGCAAGAGTTCCATTAGGGTGGGATTCATGCTGCCCCAATGCTCATGACCAGTAACTGGTCCAACCATTCATCCATCTTCAACCGCTTACTCCTTTTCAGGGTCACGGGGAACCTGGAGCCTATCCCAGGAGGCATCGGGCACAAGGCAGGGTACACCCTGGACAGGGTGCCAGTCCATCGCAGGGCACAATCCAAACTCCAAATTAGACTAATTAAAATAAATAAATAAATAAATAAATACTTAATCAGAATTAAATCTACTGCTCCAAATAAGTTGCTAGGATGACTAGATAGGTAGAAATGCTACAGACATATAAATTTTACCATGGCTGGTCCTGTATTTATGGAGTCAGAAGAGGAAACAGAACTATTACAGAAAGAGTGTTTTGATGCAGAAATGGTCCTGGAAGTGAAACGCACCTAGTTTGCCACACACTTGTGTCCTAGTCTGTATGTAAACGATGCAACACTATATCCATTAATTCTTGCTACCTCATTTGAATGTTTCCCCTATTTAAAGGAACAGTGGTGGGTAATGCAAAATTGTGGTTAGCGTAACACTACTCAATTCAACCACAACTTTGTTATTTTGGAATCAGCATTGCTCTCCAATACAAGCATGACTACTATCAATCACACATTGAACATGGCTGACAATGCTGTAGCACATCCTCCATCCAGGGAAGGGGTGGTTGTGGCGCAGTTGGTAGAGCGGGTTGTCCACTAATCGTAGGTTTGGCGGTTCGATTCCCGGCCTGTGTGAATCCACAGGCCGAAGTGTCCTTGGGCAAGACACTGAACCCCAAGTTGCTCCCGATGGCAAGCTAGCACCTTGCATGGCAGCTCTGCTACCATTGGTGTGTGAA
This sequence comes from Noturus placidus, assembly GCA_022414735.1. Lineage (NCBI taxonomy): Eukaryota > Metazoa > Chordata > Actinopteri > Siluriformes > Ictaluridae > Noturus > Noturus placidus. Next base: position 123,003 of record JAFFST010052419.1, read on the forward strand.
TGGGTGAGACACAGTGCAAAGCGCTTTGGATAAAAGCGCTATATAAGTGCCATTTACCATATAATTTACCAGTTATTGAGTTATAATGAGCTAGGGATGTGTTGACAGATATGAGCTTCCATGCTGCGTGCACTCAGTTTCAGAATCAGTCATTTCAGTTTAGCTACTTCAGTTCGTCCACGAGTGCATTTTTAAAAAGTAGTGCATTCTTAGGGGTATAATATAATCCACAGATTTATTACTTTGCACATTTATTTATTATAAAGCTGGAAATGTAATTTGTAGCCTGTGTAAGGCTGTTAACTGAAGAGCCTCACATACTTCCTGCAGGCAGCATGGAAACCAGCAGCTGCTGCACTTTAAAGGCCGTGTGAGAGTGAGCACTTCCTGCCCCATGTTGTCCCGGAGGTGGATGATGAATGAGCGTCCGGAATTGCAGACTATCCGCGCACAAACGTCGCTCTCTTCGACCGCAAGCCACACTTGCTGTCCCAGACTATTTTTCACAACGTACTGGTTGTTGGTCTCCCAGCCCAAAATAGCTTGGAGAGAAGAAAAAAAAAGAGACAGAAACACAAGTTTCACTTCCGTGTATCGTGTTGTGTTTAGTAACTGAATTAAGACTCGGTTTATTCTCTACCTTCGATCAGTTCCACCTTCTGATGCACAAGGAGCTGGTCAACCTGTGTGCGATTAAGGTGTGATTAACACTTCACAGTAAGCAACAACACACTGGTGGGCATGCTGGTTTAGAAATACAATCAATGATGGACCCGATGGAAAATAACATCACCTCCTGAAGTGTTTTATTCCACGGCATTGTTCCGCTAAGATTATGACTTACATAGTCCCTCACCTGGCTTAAATACTCCAGTCCAGGCGGGCATCCAGGTGGTCTCTGAGGGGCCGACGTTATCGTGGGAATCTGATGTTGCACATATCCTGGCGTAAACACAAACACTGAGTGCACTCTCTGTGACATGATGCTTATTTATTTATTTATTTTATTTATTTAAATGTACCTGGTGGAAAGGCCGTCATCGCAGGTACCTGATGGGGAATAGATCCTGCAGAGAAGAATTACTGGACTTTAAACATGTCATTACAGCAAACTGTGTACGCAACAAACTGTGATGGAAATACACCTGGTGGCAGGGGAATCTGTCCGTTTGAGAAAGAGTTGTTGTGAGGATCGGTGCAGTAAGCTGTGGTAGAAACTTTAGAATGGTTAATATTACAGCCTTAGCTAGAACACTCACTCTCATATATATATATATATATATATATATATACACACAGTATATATATATATACACACAGTATATATACACACACACACATTATATATACACACACACACATATGTATGGTGTGTCTCTATCAGATTTGCACATCGAGAGACTGAAATTTTTGCCCATTCCTCCTTGCAAAACAGCTCGAGCTCAGTGAGGTTGGATGGAGAGCGTTTGTGAACAGC